>CAJOBZ010000019.1:4580000-4592500 GCA_905332375.1 Pieris macdunnoughi
TTTATAGAAGTAGCTGCCCCTGGAACTTCGTTTCGCCTTATATGATGTTTGTACATAGCCTACCTTTTTAGTAGCTACGTACCAACATATGGAACAATGTCACCCCATAGAGACTGTTCGCCTAAAAAGACCTAAATACTAAATAAAGCTAATTTTTAATTTTTCCCTCCACTAAAACCTTTCTCAAGATGAAATAATAAAAAACTCGAATTGGCGCAGGTCGGGTTTTGGGCTTAGCAACATTTTACGATTAATTATTATTTATATAGAAACGAAATATCATACGCGGCTTTTAAAAAAATATTTTGTATATGTTTTAAAAGCCTCGTATTGGTAAAGGTTCGGGTCTCGGTGTCTCTATAACACAAGGCCACAGTTAAAATTTTACGTAATAATTTCAGACTCAATATTGCTTCACCTGTTTTGGTTTTGAGTGTTTAGTGTGTCCTTTCTGTCAACCAATTTCCATAAAACAATTATACATATGCTTGTCATATACGAACATATAATAAATAGTAGAACGTACTTAAAGAAGACCCCGTAATTTGAAATTCAAATACCCCTACATATTGTGTTATTCACAAATCAGTGATAAAATGCTTTAAAACTTTTCTATAAAATTTCAAAGATGTAATGTGTTTTCATTGATCAATTATCGAGTTATAGCATTAACCTTGGCACATACGGGTAAGAGCGAGGCATTTGACCGGCTCACATGCGGTCAAGCGATGTTAACCTTGCTTCGAAAAACCCGCCTTGCCATCTTTTACTTAGCGAGCTAGCTTTGATACAAGTAAGGTCAGTATACTCAAGCGCGTTAAGAATATATTGTTATAAATAAGAGCACAAATTTCTCCATGAATTAGGATTTTACATACAGGAGTCATGGTACATATTAGGGTCATAGAAGTCATTTTTAGTATGTAATACGTAAAAAAGAACGCGTTTAAGCTTTTCCTCTGTTATTAGCAACGCAGGGAATTTAATAACTTGGTCTCCAATTATAATAAATTTAATATTCACGACTAGAGAAATAATTTCTCAAATTGTATAAGAATTGTGTAATATGCTTCGGGCGTTGCTTATCAATTACCAATAAATAATATTGGCAAAATAAAGTTCCAACTTACCAGTACTTGCAGCATCTTTGCCCGCTTGTGGCGGCCCTGGGGGCTGTTCTGTGGGACTCTTGCACAAAACGGCGCATGTACTGAAGGAACGGGGACTCGAGCGCCGGAGACCTCGACATGACTGCGCAGCACCTACATAACATTAAATTTATCATCAAGGAACTTGTCCTTACGAATTTTCTTTTTTGTATTAAATTCTAGCGATCCCGACAGACGTTTTCCTGTACGCCTCCCTTAAATACAAAAGAAATATTCTAAACCATTCTCGAATCCACTTGAACACACAAAAAATTCATCAAAATCGGTCCAGCCGTTTAGCAGGAGTTTAATTACCACCTATAGTGGGCTTTTTTATAGATGTCTAAGTATAGTTTTTTTAGATATGTTAAGTTTTATAAGAAACTTTAGTAAATCACTTTACCCTCATGATAATATTTCTATAGAAAAAAAATAATAATATCATATTTTCCTAATATATGGACTAAATAATATTATAACGTCAAACTAGTTTTGCCGGAAAGTAAGAAATGAAAGGTAAAACAAAAGGCTTTAAACATGACATAAATACAATTGCTTGACTTATTTTTTATTTAATTGAATTTAAAATAACGACCGTGAAATATTATAAAAATCGAATTATTAATAATTAAAATGTTAAAGTATTGTATTTTTTAATTTTTAAACGATATATTATAAATCGTTAGCTATTATGCAAAAAAAACCAATCAACCACGAATATGGTTCGAATTAAATTTAACCTTATTTAATACAGATAGAAAGTACATTGCCAATACGTAGATTTAAAATTCACAATTGCGAAATTATGCAATAAATAGTTTTAGATTGTATTATACAAGGCTAAATCTTTTCATACATTATATCAGACTACCATTGTTACTGATATTACCCAATAGTTTCTTTTATAATCCAATTACAATTAGCAAAATCAATAAAGACGTCAAACATTATAAAATATATGCAATTTTGCAATAATTTTGTTCTATTTTTTCTTTTTAATTGCATTCCTGCTTATTATTAATACATAAATGTTTTTGAAATCCCGTAACCCAAAAGGGTTGGTTAATTACTACTTATATCAATTATAATAGACAGCATCGCTTATCAAAGACCAGATAATGTCTACGACTGAGTTGATTAAATATAACAAAACAGTGGCGCTCTGTATGTTTCATTGTTTTTTTTTTCAAATAGGCAAGTAGGTGATCCTTTTGTGGTGGTAGCACGCCGAAGGCATTAAGGCCGTGTTGGCCTATACTAAATTAACCTATTCAAGATTCTCTTGTTCGTTTTTCTCAGACATTTCAATGTAAAGGTAACAACAAGCTTACTTCGCAGTAATGTTAGGATTACCCATTATCAACTTTGTATGTATTTTCCGCCTTTATAACATTGTTACTGCTACTCGTGTTGCTGATTTACAGAGTATTAGTACTGTTTACAATGTGTTACATCCCTTTATGTAAACTTTAACGAACAATAAGTTTTACAATTTCAACCCCCATTTAAAGTCGACAAACAGTGATACAAGATCTTTGTTTTTTTTCCTAGATTCTCTACTATTTAGAGACTGTGTGTGAAATACCCACTTAAAATACCGAAGGTATTAGTAAATACAAGGCTATCCGATTCTGTTGGGGCTTAAAACGATACCATCATCACTTGCAATTTGCAACCCCGACTTAGACCCAGTCTCCTATGGTAGCAATCGTCGGTTGTTTTAGAAACTTAACCGAACCCTCCATGTTTAACCACTCGGCCGGCATACAGCACTACCCAAGGCATAAACAAATTTTAATTTATATAAATTTGCGTATTAAATTTCCTAAAATTTAAGCATAATAAGCATGTAAAACTGTATTTTGTTAATATTCAAAAAGCACTCAATAGACCTTTGTGAACTTGTGTTAGAGTAAAGTTAATAGGTGGAAGTTTAAATAGTTAAGATAAACTTCGAGTTAAAATATGTTTAGTAGCTACGAAACTACTTATTTTTTATTCAATGACGTTACATCTAATGTTTATAATAACGGTAATAACCAAAATAAAATAAACCACATTATTACATTACTGTATCATACAAAAAGCTCTCAAATAATCATCAAAGTAGGTTAGAAAAGAAACTTGTACAATTTGGAGGGATTCCGTTGGCGCCAGACACGCTGCGTTTAAGCGTGACAAACACTAGTCCACAAACAATAGAGGTGAAACTCATTGTTCTCTTTACAAGCAATAAATTTAAACAACGATACGGATTACCCTTGCACATGTCTGTGGAAATAACCAAGAAAAAGGTGGCTTTTCACTAAACAGCCTTTAGCCATTAGCCTTTTAGCCAACTGACTTTACCGTTAAATTATATATCAATATAAACTATTAAATCTTTCGCTTCCTTAACAAAACTAGAATCTAACCAAGTTTAACCACTGTCAGGTTTTACACTATGATCAGGTTTCACAAGGCACTTTCGCTCTTAACAAATTGTGAACGATAACGACATAATAATCGCATCGATTTAGGTATTTTTCCGCTGCATTAAAGTGCTTTTTTGCATACGTTCCACAACAAAAATGCGCATGAAAGTTAAGTTTTATAATTATATATAATAAATTACATTTATTTGACTTACATTTGCTTGGCTATTACTAATAGCGTTCAATTGTTTTACTTTGCTAAATTACTGCATCACTGCCTAACAGTGCAAGCCGCTTTGTCATGATTCAATATTACATAAAGCAATACAGGGGTTTCCAGATTGTTGCACTTCCTTGTAGCTACTTCTCATGCTTGAGGAAAATAACATTAAGCAAAAGGACATTATGCAATAACTTTACGTCTTAAGAGCGGCTTATCGCAAATCTTTATGAGGTTTTACTTTCACATACTAAAGTAACGTTATAGAGATTTTCACGATTCATAACAAGTTATTAAAAGGCCGGCAATGCACTCGCGAGCCCTGTGGCATTGAGAGTGTCCATCACTTAATATCAGATAACCCTCCCGTTTGCCATGTTCTATATATATATAAAACAGTTAGTCTTCATGAACTAAATCCAAATTTTGTCCACCACAAAACTTAACTAATTTTATTTTTACTTTTGTTTCCTTACACAGTAGATATTTTTCTTATTGTATTTTCTTTTCTAAAAGTAAAAAAACCTTTACACTGCCATTACTTTTTAATACAAAATCGATTGATCGAGCAAAAACGTTACGCAAGATTTGGCATGTTTTTATTTATCGATGCGCCGTTCAAAAATTCTGTATTTGACAAACTTTCCATGATTCACTTTCGATTGAAGATTTATTGCAAGTACATTTCTTTACTTTTGCCTACTCGAATATTTAGATCACTATTTTAAGTTACAATTTATTGATATTTCAATCATATCAGTTCACCGGGATAGTTTGTCGTTCTACAGACTACGAAATAGAAAAACACTTTTTTTTTTAATACCGCCGCCCGTGGAAACTTGAATGCTCGCAAGTTCGTTGCCTGATTTTTAAGAATTGGTACGCTCTTTACTTGAAGGATCGTAAGTCAACATTACTAGTAATACACCCCTTCGTGGTTCAATTCCAATACCTGAATCAAACCGTTTTTTTGTGAACTATTAAAAATGTTTCTGTCTACCTACGTTAAACTGGCATACAGAAAAATAAATTTAGCCAATAAAACTAATATGTATTAAGGCGAAAGCTTATGCTTGGCCTTTTTAATTTTCCGGCACTTCTTACATATTATTGAAGTAACAAGTAGTAGACCATATGTCTAGAAACTGGTTTCGTAAATCAATGATAGATAAGACAATTACTCTCCAAGGTTTTTAAGATTTCATATGAAAAGTAGCAAAATATTAAAATAAAGATTATATTCATGACTCATACAGAAACAGGTCGCATGTGAATGTATTAGTAAATCGGCCTTTTAATTCATTGTTTACTGACCTCGGGTGCACCTTGATAGTCAGGTTCTCACTTCTCATTGAACTCTCATAATTCGGGCTTGATTCTGACCCGTTTTATAAATTTAATATCCAATTACCAAGGTTATTTACGAAATATATACAATTACGTATTTAAATCTATTTCATCTAAAAAGTTGTTCACTCGAAATTATTTATTAATTCCTAACCCACACACTAGTAATGCCTGCAGTGCGCGTGTCTGTTGAGTTGCCAATATTTACACGTGCATAAATACAATTTTCACTACCAAATAACATAAATTATATACCTATTTAAATCATAATATTGTCTGTGTGTGTAATTTAACAACTGTTATATGTGTCCGTGACCCATATTTTTCATTACTATATGGAGCATAAATTTAATGTTATTTTTATATAATTAATAAGCATAAGTTTAAATTAATAATGGCAACACAAGTAAAATTGCTTATACAATAGAGTACTTACAAAAGTTATAAATCATGAGATGGCAATATTTTTTACACAATTATGTTACAGTATCCGGCTAATAAATAAATTAAAAAAAAAAAATATGTTACATTATTCTTCTTAGATCTTGTTCAGTGACAGCACTGTCACAAAGGGAACACCAATATGAACCAAAAAGTTCTAGGAAATTTATAGAGTAGTCTTAACAATAATGTTTTTTGACGTGATAACGTCTTTAAAATCGTTTTAGTCGGGTGACATGTTCAGAAACTTGTGTCACACCAAAACCTCACGAGCGCGATCGCAGGTATAACGAGAGAGAGACGGACCGATCTCCTGTCTCATCTCGAGCGCTGCCAGTCATTCCGTGAATGTATGAAGAAAAATGTATATCATAGTCGAATAAGTAAACTTGTCATTTTACACCCGAAATTTATCATCAAAAGTGTGAATAAAACGATAGATGTAATTTAAAATTTGAAAAAATTGTTATCTTCATTAATTCCTTACTTCCCAAAAACTTATATCACCAATAAGACGTTATCACGTAAACATCTCGATCGTAAACCTACTTTACAAACAACCAATATTTTTTTTTAACCCACTTATATAAAAAATCACTATACTCAACTTTTAGATGCAACATTTAAAATCTACAAATATAGATAGGATCATCAATGGAAATATGTTTATAAATAACAATATATTCCTTACACAAGAATTTTTTTGAAATATATATCAAGTTTTTGGAATTACTAACGAAACAGACTATGGTAACTCTCTTAATTCTTTTATCCCTTATTTTGAAACTTTAAGCTATTATTTTTTTACTGAATGTAAAACAATGTTCAACTAAAAATGTTAAAATAATGTAAATGAAAGCCTTGAAATACAATGCCTTATTTTTGGAAAGTGAGTATAATTGTTAAAGCCTGCCTTTTCTTTAAAAGTATAACTGTTACACTTTCTAAAAATTTTCAATATTTAAATATTTTGAAATTTTACAATTCTCAACTTAAAAATATGTATAAACAATTTCAAGCTCATTTGGATTTCAATTATCTTTGACTTTTGAGAACTCCGATGTTGAAAGAATATTCTATTATAAAATATACTTTAAAATGACATTTGCTCTTTCAAAACATTCCATTCCAATTTTATCAGATTTTACAGCATAAACACAATTTTAGATTAGATAGAATACTGTTTATAACTAATATCATAAGCCTTACTTATTTCCCTTTCTATTATATAAAAGAATATAAAGGTACACAGTACTCTAAGGAATGTTTCTATCATTTTACTCTAATTGCATTGATATAAATAAAAACTATAACAAAAATAAGACAAGACTTAATTATTAATATTTGAAATATGTTATAATTTAACAAAAATATGGTAATGACAACCATTAGTTGCATTTTGTTTTGAACATAATTTTTATGATAATTTATTCTACAGAATAATATATTTCAATGTCAGCGTTTGCATTTCACGTTAATGACCTTCCACAAATTCAAACCTTGGCACTCGAAATCTAAGAATATATGTTTAAAGCATTATTAACTTAATCATATTTATTCCAATAAGAAGTATTAGTGCAAATAATTCAGTTGACGTAAACATGTACACGAGTAACTTTTATATTGCGTCGCATTTCGTTGGGAAAAGGCCAATATAGAACAAAACAATCAATTAATATAGTCAGTACTCACCCGATGTCAACTGCGAATTTCTCCTAACAGCAATTCTTCCAACCGATACAAAACTCAAGCGAACCGTACTCATTTTGTATATTTATGGGATTATTTACGCGAAAATCACATTAGCTCGCAATAAACTCAACAAAATGAAAGACGAATGCAAGGGAAATGCTGAAATTCTGCTACAATTAGTGGTTAAATTTTTTATTGTATTTGTTTGTCAGTGAGAGGTCTTTCTTGTCATGACGCAACACTTTTATAGTCAACACCGACTCGAATAAAATAAATCAACTAAAATGTAAACACTACCAACACTTTCCTATTTTTGCAAAACGTTTGAAAATAATATAGTTAAATTTTATTTTCTTGCTAAATGAGCGGCCATACTGATTGTCACAGCTGATTTTGATGTGTGATTTTCTTGCGCACTCCACGTTGTTTTCGTACCTAATACCTATATAAAAATGTAGCGCCATCTTGTGATATCTTGTTTAATTACAATGATCTATACTCTACTACTATTTACGGAAACAGGGATAGATTCTATATTCTCAATCCGATTTTGTGGATCCTATAGGCCTGAAATATGCGAACTGTGCACGAGTGATCGAAGCATCTATTTTTCAAGGGTCGATTAAAAATTGGCGTATTTTAAGATCTTTTAATGTTAGGCTTTCAACAAACACTAGTAATAAGTACAATTTTAAGAAAATATACAAACAGGCAAATTTTAGTAAAAACATATCCACATTCTAAACATATTATGAGATTTAATTTCATTCGAAAATCTATCAAACTTATTATCAATATCCGACAATAATTAGATCGGATCGATATATTTACATCCTAGAGTAAAATACAAAGTGTAGACATTTATTTATTTGGCACTATAGTTATCTTGTATAATCTGTCGCGAAATGAACGTCAAGATGTAGGTTTTAGAAGTGGTGGCAATCTGTGCTAAGTGCCATCAATTGTCCAAAATGGCCGAGACAGAAACCGATAAAAACAATATTGTTAGGCCTGAAAGAAATAATAGGAATTTAACATCAAATAATGGCCCCCGGCGTGTTACAATATATAAAACAGAAACAGGTTTTGGTTTTAACGTGCGCGGTCAAGTTTCTGAGGGTGGGCAGCTGAGGTCTATTAATGGGGAGTTGTATGCACCTCTTCAGCATGTTAGCGCTGTATTGGAGCAGGGTGCGGCAGAACAAGCTGGCATTCGGAAAGGAGATCGAATACTTGAAGTGTAAGTAACTTCTAATTTGTTTATTGACGGTAACTGCTCCAACTAGTCAATAATAACGATTTTCTGGGGATTTCCATTCATCGGCGTTGCAACGAACTAGAATTTAAAATGTAACTAAACATAAAGTTCATTAGCATTAGAATGAGTATCTAAGACACAATTCACATCTTATTACATTTTTCAAATATTTCCTTAAAATAAATTTCACGAAGACTAGCTCCATACTTTTTTTTACATTTACATAATACTCTTATTCTTGAAACCTTTACTATTCAGAACGCATTAAATTTAACTATTTTAATCGTCAATTAATTCGTTACAAGGGGACCTTTAGGTTAGGACAAGGTAAGTAAGTAAATGTAATGTTTTATTATTTCCTGATGATCCAAATATTTTCATAAACAAATATCTATATAATTAATTTCTTATTAAGGGATATTCATTTATAAAGCCTATTTATTTAAATCAATATTAAATGAAATGTCTGATTAGATTGTTTTATGTCATCCCACACCTACACATATGGAATGAACTTCCTAAAGTAATGATAGAGACTTTATATTGTTAAAGTTAATGGAACACATAATACATGGGATTGAAATATATACACACTATAGATTTCTGCTAGTTTGAGACATAGCATGTTACCACTACTAAGAAATACATCCCATATGCCATATAACAAAATACTTTTGAGCTCCTTATGACACTATCGTATTATTAAATGCCCACCATTAGCCTTTTAGAACTGTTTATTATTGTATTTGCTGAAGAATACTTTTTTATATTCCAACTACTGCTTTAAACTATAAAAATAAACCAATACAGGAGTATCCAGATTATTTAAAATTTGTTTTTTGGATAAAAACAAATATTAAAATATTTACAAGTCAATCAATGTCATGAGTCTAGACCCCAAATGACAATAATTTTAATATTTATTAGTTTATGTTATAGAAGTTTTGATTTATTGTGTGGTAGTTGGCTAAACCAAAGACTATTACAGTATATTCCACATACTGTAATGTACTGTAAGATAAAATTATTTTAATTAGATTATCCATCCAAATAGAATCTTAGACAAGAAGATTAATCTTACAATCACAAGGAATCATTAGCAAATTTACACTAGTAATTACATAGAACCTATTGACCCATGCCTCTTTACTGGTTAATATTTTATCATGTGTGGACATATATAAATAATGCTCCATTAACCTATTTAAGTCCTTATCTAGACAAGAAATTGCATTCTTCATATTAAATGCATCTACATGTATTTGGTTAACAAAATATATCTTATACTAAGATTTTTCTCTTTGTATATCAGAAAATAATGAAATAAAAAAAAATAATACTGGATGGATACCCAATAAGTAATACTAGTTTTTCCAATAATAAATAATAAAAGCATTTTGTATGGAACTGAAATTTATAAAAATAACTCTTTAGTATTTTTATAAATACAATGAGATTGCTATCAAAATGTCTGAACTTAACATGTCTTAACTTAAATTTATTGATTTTGATAAGATTCTGTTTATTATTGTACATACAATATAAATCTGTTTGTTGAAATGAGATAATTGAAATAGTTTCTATATAAAATTATTCCTGTCTATATGCCACTAGCAATCTATACAATTTATATTCCATGCTAGAATACACAAATAGTAATATTACAAACTATTTCATCACCCTAGCACACATTCAATTTATCGAATGTCAATTTTGTTGTTCTCAATATAGTGTCTATTAATGAGACAATTATAATAAATAGATCATTACATCGTTAGTTATGTTTAGATTATAAATTAGTTGTGTAGTAGACATGTGTCTGAATACTGTTTAATAGTTGGTTTTTATTCTTATATACAATTTGATGTTAATTGTGTTTATTTTATCAGAATAGTAATTAACATGATAAAATTAAAAACTGCTTTATTAATGTAGAATTAGAAAACAACTTTATGAGTTTTGTTAAATGGGTGGTTAATAGAAAAAAAATTAAATTGTTTCAAATTAATGTGCAATATAAAATGTCTGTACAAAGAGGTGGTGTTGGAGACTTCCAATATTGTTTTTATTACTGCAAGCACACTGGATTTGAAATCTATGACCTGGAAATTCCGCCCACTAAAGCTAGGTAAATATATTAAGTCATACAATATTTTGATGCTCAAGACTTTGTGTGAAATTCAATTATACGACGCCCCCTATTTTAACAAATTCAATTATTCAAACTTGTAATTAGATATATAGTGTATGGTGTACCATAGTTACGCGATAGTTTTTTTTGTTATTATGTAAAGCTTTAGAATAGTGTGAATATGACTCTTAAAATGTCTATAACCATCATGACATGTATTTAACTTTTTTAATTTATCCCTTTTATCAATTTCTGTTATCTAATTGCGCACAGTCTATTTTCGATTCAGTTATTAATATATTTAGTATTCATATAGTGTGCTTGGAGCAAGGTATATAATGCTAAAATATGGTTCCATCTAATCCGGTGTATAACTCTATAATAATTATCAAATAATGGGATGAAGGGATTACTAACACCTACGTAAGCAGATAATTCAAAATAAACACAGTAATATCTGTACAGTTATTTATTGGAACAATGTCCACATCAACAAGGCATTTGATATTGTATAATTATAGACAAATGATTGTTTTTTATACCTAAAATGCATTGATTTAAATTCATAATACGTACGTACGTAATTCGTAACTATGGCTTTAGTTTCAATGACGATATCTTTGTAGGTATTATTGTTTATCCAAAAAATTGTTTTAATGAATATGATTTTTTATATTATACTACCGTATTATCTGGTTTGGGCATGGTGCAATTAAAATTTGTTAATATATACAATTTAGTATTTTGATAAACAACACTTTTATGATCATTTACCTTTCTCTCGGCTTACAGAAATGGCGTAAACGTGGAAGGTGCAACTCACAAACAAGTGGTGGATCTCATCAAGTCTGGAGGAGACTGTTTGACTCTTACTGTTATTTCTGTTACTCCAAAGGTACTTTAGAATCTTAATTTTTTAAGGCCTCCACCGACGTATTGGTTTTTTCAGTACTTTAGTTCAAAAATCCGATTGAACTGAAAAAAAATACAAATTGTTATTGTAGTCTTGCTGTTTACAAAAATAGTTATGAAGCAGACGCAAAAACCTGTTAACCATACAAACAACCAAACTATATACAGTGTAAACTCTATATAACGACATTCTAGGGACTGTGCTTATTTTGATGTTACAGAGAGTTGTCGTTAAACGGAAAGTAGAAAAATCTGTATTAGAACAAGATAAAGTTTATTTCAGACTAGTGTTGGTAAGTACATAAAAACATGCTATATGAATTCGCTTGTGCGTAGTATGTTGTATTTTTTACTTATTTTATTGATATCTTACAATATTGAGGCATTTTTGTGATAAAGCTCTGTCCCAATTTTTAAAAAAACGAACGGATTTCTCAGAAAGTTCAGAACGTATGATATCGAAATTTACTAGAGTCTTTTTCGCTAGGACAATAAAGTGACTAATGAACGTACACAGCTCCGCAGTTTTAACTAATTTTGGCAAATTATAAAGTACTTTTTAGTATTTCTTAATTGGCGTTATTGAGGGTGGGGTGTAAGTATTTGGTAGACAACCTTAACCAACCAAATCCAATTGATTTCGACGCTTTAAGGAGGTTGTCGTTACATAGAGTTTACACTGTAGTTATAAATTTATTTAAATAAAATATTCTGAATAGTTAAATAAATCTTAAAAAGTAACGTTAAATAATTGAATAATTATTTGATTAAATTGTAGGTATACAAAATGTTTTTTATTGTACACAGGAAGCAGAAAGACTCGAGCCATGCGACGACGGCTCAGCCCCAGTAGGTGTAATAGGAGGGGCCGCGAACTCACGCGCTACTGTCTACCAACGTTACGACTATACCGACAAACGATCCCTACCGGTATCAA
>CAJOBZ010000019.1:4595000-4622500 GCA_905332375.1 Pieris macdunnoughi
GGGGGGGGGGGGGGGGGGGGGGGGGGGGGGGGGGGGGGGGGGGGGGGGGGGGGGGGGGGGGGGGGGGGGGGGGGGGGGGGGGGGGGGGGCGCGGGGGGGCGCCGGGGGGGGGGGGGGGGCCGGGGGGGGGGGGGGGGGGGGGGGGGGCGCGGGGGGGGGGGGGGGGGGGGGGGGGGGGGGGGGCCCGGCCGGGGGGGGGCGGCCCCGCCGCCGCCCCCCCCCCCCCGCCCCCCCCCCCCCCGGCCGCCCGCCGCGGGGGGCCGGCCGGGCGGGCCGCCCCCCCCCCGGGGGGGGATCTTTCACTTATTTAGGTGAGGGTTGTTGGCTACATCTGATCTCACAATAAATATCGCGTCTGAACTATTTACGCAAATTGTTATACAAACCTTAACAAAAAAAAAAGAGGGTTTTTAAAAAAATAAAAAAAAACACGCGAAAAAAAAAAAAACAAAAAATTTTTTTTTTTTTCATTCAAAAAAACTACAAAAAAACAAAAAAAAATTAAATGGGGGGGGGGGAAAAAAAATTTTAGTTAAGGAGGGGCGAAACAGAGAATATTTATTTAAGTTATAGAGGTTGGGTTTTTTAAGTTAAAGGGGGTTTTGGGGGTGGTGGGGAGGGGAAAAAGGTTTTTTTGAGGAAAAAGGGGTTTTTATGTTACCGAGGTTTAAGTTATCGAGGTTCTACTGTATACAAAATGATGAATTTTAAAACGTTATAGCGGATGAAATCCAGTTATTTACAGTGAATTAACATCCATTCTTGGTTAATTGTCATCAAGTCTCGTTTCTTTAATCATACTTCTTAAGGAGATTTGCCTGATGAATTATTTCGTTCCACGTTTTATTCTTAACTATTTTGAATACTTATTAAATGAAATCTCTAATCTGGATATAACCAGTTTGCCAATTTGTACCTCAATTTTGCAGGCTTCAATTTCCCAAAGCTACCAGGCAAATGGCCTTTCACACTGAGTGAACAGCAACTAGATGGGAGGAGGAGAGGCCTGGAACAGTATTTAGAAAAAGTGAGTAATTTTCATCATAATTAATTTAGATCATACAGAATTAATTGACCGCCTTTGACTATGTGGATAGTACATGGAGTGTAATGGGTTTGATTAGTGTCAAAGGAAGCGTTCAAGTATTACGTCATGGGAAACCCCCCATCTAACGCGCCGTAACGTTTTTCTGTACCCAATAGTAAAACAAAACGTTTCGTGACCACCCAGTGACTATATACCTAAAAGTTACCATTATGTGGTGTAAGGTACCGGAAAGTCGAAAAAAATATTAACAATAACGCGTAATTCAATCCCCGCCCCGCATCGTAACGTTTTACAAAAGGACTCCCAAAATTCGTTACGTAATAATTAAAAAGAACGCGGCGAGCTTCTCTATAAACTAGTTATTTCTGATTAGACCAAATGAATCCTCATTTTTCCTTCTTTAGAAATCAAATGAGTTCTTATGCAAAAAATAGTTCTAGTTGGCTATATCAGTTACATACCAATTTTTAATTCTATTGTATATTCTGTCTCCAGCTAAAATCACTATATAGACTAGTTCTAGCAGTTAGTCAATGTGTGCACAACAGTATAGGTGACGTTTACCCACAGGTGTGTGCAGTCCGAGTGATAGCTGAATCGGATGCGGTACAAGAGTTCCTTACAGATTCAGATGATAGTTCAAATCCATCTCCAGTAGACCTGAAGGTGCTCCTACCGGACAGAGAAGTGGTCACCGTGGCTGTCCTCAAGTCAACCAACGCTGATGATGTGTACCGAGCTGTATGTGATAAGATCGGACTCTCTAAACAAGTGCAGAAATATTTCTACCTGTTTGAGATAGTCGAGTATAATTTTGGTATGTTTCTTTTGTATGTCAATTAAAAAAAGAAAAAGGTCCTTACTTTGGTACCTACTCTGGAAGGGAATGGTTGTTGGCTATAGCGAATTTTAAGTTTCTGGATTGTAAAAGTTTTCTTGGAAATAAACTAGATAGCGCCATCTAGGTGACTTTTTCTAATATTTAAACCAGTGGTGCTACTGCTTTTAAGGTCTGAGCCATTGTATATATATCTGTTTCGTGATCATTTGTTTTTTTTTTCTTATAACCATAGTAGACTAGTAGACTTCGTTCCTGACACACGCTGTCAATGTTTTCGGTCAAAAGTATGACGGTATCCTCGCGATTGTTTCTTTCGACGAGCGAGTGTTAAATGCGCACATAGACAAGGTATTGGTGCACAGTCGGCAATCGAAATTACGACCTCATGGATGACAGTCGCATGCTCCTCTCTTATTTATGGTTATATAGTCTGGACATCTACATGCTTCCCTCAGTGAAAAATATATTTTCCTAAAAATTTTCAGAATTTATTTTATGTAAAAGATGTACATATTAGTATAGTCTTGGCAAGAATTTTAAATAAATTTGGTCCTTTCCAGAGCGCAAACTGCAACCGAACGAATGTCCCCACTCTCTGTATATTCAGAACTATTCTACCGCGTCTTCGTCATGCCTATCATTACGCAAGTGGCTCTTCAACCCTCACACGGAACTGTCCGTCATTTCTGAGGACACTAAGGCAGCAGAATTTATATTTTGGCAGGTAAATACCATATATTATCATTGTTTTTGATATTTTTGAGCAATATAAATTTTTAGACTACAGTGTATATTCGCTATAACGAAAAACTGTGTATAACGCAAAAAATATAAAATTTTGTTGGTTTAACACAAAGCCATACATTCATTCACTCTTTATAACGCAACCTTTTCTTATTTAAACATCAAAAACATACTTAAGTGTAATTGTTTTTATAATCACATTACAAAACTAACCTATTGAGGCCGTCTCGCCTTTGTTATTGTTAATTGATAAATGATTTATTTTCTGTAAGTAGGTTTGTACAAACACTTTTACACGTCAAGCATATTTTTTTTTAAACTAGATGAGTTCTACTTTTCCTATCTGACTACTCTGAGAAGAAACGCCGAAACAAACTCAGAGGTCACAGTCTCTTTTAAAGTCCAGACATAATCTTGGTCAGATCATGTGAAGACCATGTAGATTGCAGTCTGAAATGGTCTTTTGAGGAAAGAACCCCACAGTTTGAGTGGACCTGTCAAGTCAGTGCACGCATTTGTCAGTAATCGTGCAGCTGAACTCATAACTTAAGGAGCTTAACGATTCGACGAAACCAAAGAAAAGATATGTGGGTAGGCCGCATAAATTACTCAAACTGTGAGACTATGACTAAAGCTGAGAAAAGGATAAAATAAATAAAAAACAATGATCCACGTAGTCTTGTGGTGACTGGTCGTACTTGAATTCGTGTATGCGGTGATGTTAATTATTTCGACTATGTGTTTGCGTGTTGTTCCCACGAGAATGTAAGTGCGTGCTCCTATTTCACCATGCCTCCTGCTGATAGGGGACAAGTCTTTGTTTTTATTTATGTTATTATTATTAATTACTTAAAATGTCATGTGGAACATGGTGTAATGGTTGCAGCTCCTTACAAACGTTGTGTAAAAAAAAAAAAACATGGCGATTAGAAAGAGTGGCGGAGAGTTTATTGCCAGTTCTTCTCTTCCGTTCTACGCCCTTGATTTGAGAACTGGCAGTAAATGTAAAATTAGAAGCATTAATATTTATTTCTTTAATGACGAATCACAAGTGTACATTGTGTTATCTACGTGAATAAATGATTTTTGAATTTTGAATTTTTGAATTTTCACATTCACAATAATTAAAAATAGTATAAGTAATACTTTACAAAGTAAATATTCATGTCATTGTATAGAATATGTAAAAAGGTATTTAAATCAACACCAATTGTGTAAATTTATTGGAGCAGCTCAATCCCAAGCCTTTTTGTCCTCAATATACTCTTTTACAGTATAAAAGGCTTTTGACAAAGTTTCCGCTTTATACAATTTTTGAATTTATTAAAGCTTAGTTCTTGAATGTGGGTAGGTAGTTTATTATAAAAACGTTATTGTATTAACGTGTGCCATTATTCTTAGATTACATTGCCTATAGGAAATTTTGGTCTCAGTTACTAAACGCGCCGTTGTCATCTATCTATTTTAATATATAAATTATTGTAATTGCTTAAATTGGTTTTTTTTTTTCACTTCTTTCCCTATAACGAACTACCTCTATAACGAAGAAAATGATCGGTCCCTTGAAATTCGTTATAAAGAGTTTAAACTGTATATAATAAATCTATGGTGTTATTTTAAAAAGTATTTATTGCGACTGAATTAAAGAGTAATTCCAGTTAAAGCATCTGATTGTAGGAATGTCCTGAATCATAGAAATGTTTAATGATTTTTTAGTAGGTAGTTTTAAAACTTCCAATCTAATCTTTCACAATTTATTATTAATTATAATTTGTATGTTTTGATTTACAGGCAGTGGAAGACGTGAATCGCGGCGTGTGCGTAGCAGGTGCGCGTTTGTATCAACTTAAGGCTCTGCAGGAAGTTCGTCGCGCTGCTGACTATTTAGCACTGGCGCGTACGCTTCCCGGATACTCGCATATCGCCTTCCCGCCCGCGCATACGGACACGCACGCGGCTCTTGCTTTGACACTCGGTACGTATACGTCGGTGTGCACGCATACTTTCGTTACGAATTAATCTCATTATTGAAAATGTCATAATATTCATTAAAAAAATTATTATAAATATTAAGGTCGTCTTATTGCACTATTTTAACTAAAGTACTAATTTCGTCTCTTTCTGTCAAATTATTTTTAGCTATGATGAAAAGAGGCAGATACAGTGACTTACAAACCGCTTAAGTTTTATGAATTAGACAGTTAATGTTAGTATTATCGTTATTAGTATTATCTGTGTCCCGCGGTTTCGATCGTAGCATATAATATATCTGTGTATATAATATGTGCGTATAAATAAATTCCTTGATATCTTTGGTATTTCTTTTAAAAATTCTAATTTAATTTATTTCTGTAAATTTGCACGTTCAACCAAATAAACATTATACAGTATAAATTTTATCGAATTATGTGTAGTAATATAAAGATTATATATTTCAGGGTGGTCAGGTATGAAGCTGTCAGCGTTTTTCGAAAGTGGGTCTGTGGAACAAGAAGGCTCAAGTGTAGAAATAGGGTGGAATGAGGTCCGATCCTGGCGCGCTGACGACGAGGCAGCGGCTGCTACTGTTGTCTATGGACGGAGGAGGCCACTCATATTACACACGCCATATGTAAGTATTTAATAGCAAATTTGTGTAATAAAACTTCAACAGCCTATACACACCATAGAAAAATCTATGAGTTTGTCACCGGGCTTTTAAGAAATGACCTTTTCTTAAAGAGTCGTAATTCGAATTTCTTGGGAAAGATATTCAGTGGAAATTGATTCCACAATTTGCTGGTTTTTAGCAAAGTGACATGTGGCAGTTTTATGGCTATGGAGGTGGAAAAAATATTTAACTGTAAATATATACTCCGTCTAGAGAGAGATACAGAAAAGGGGAATTAGTTTAAATCACTTTCCTAATCTCTAAGTCTATTATGAACTTTTGGAAATATTTCCTACAAACTAAAAGAGGAGAACGGTATACCTCCATACAAATTTTGTTCACACAAAGTGTCCATATTTCTTTGTAAGAAACATTATTATTATTTTTTTTAAAGACAATTCACACCAATTGACCTAGTCCCATGCTAAGCTGGTGAAGCTTGTGTTATGGGTACTTGGCAACGGATATACATACATATTATAGATAGATAGACATTTAAATACATATTTAAACACCCAAGACCTAAGCACAACATCAAATGCTCATCACATCGATGTTCGTCTCAGCCGGGGATCGAACCCGGGACCCATGGTTTCGCAGTCAGGGGTGCTAACCACTAGACCAATGAGTCGTCAAACATTAGATAAAGAAAACTATCATTAAAAAAAACAATTCCAGATTAAGAAGCAATAATAACTGAAAATCCTTGGTTTTTAGTTCTCGGTTGTCATAATATTTTACAGAACTTAGCAAACATTCGTAATTATTTTGTTTTCGATATGACATAACCAGGTTTAAAAAGCGAATTTTTAAATTATTCAAAATGTATTACTTCAATTTCAGTATCAATTCTTGTGCAACTGTATGGACAGAATAGCGGAGGAGGCAAAATGGGTGGACACAGGCGAATAAGCTTTACTTGCTTCCAGACAGTTATATCCAGTATTTATTTCTACGGACATGGGGTCATCTTAAATCGAAGGTATAGAACAAGGAATTGTATTTGAAATTCGACCCTGGAAATTGTACTCAAAACTCAATTTTTAATTAAATACATTCCCCTAACACGATATCGTAATATTGGCGAAGTATTAATCACAGAAACAGATAAAAAATTGAAAATAATTAGTTACTAATTATCATGTACTTATAATCGCTAAATATTTTTATTTTACATGTACCCTCTTTTATACGCTGATTCTAACCTATTTAGTATTTGAATATTAAATCAATATTATAGTATATAAACCTATTAATCACTAGCGTTTAAGAGAGGGTATCTCGAAATACAGTTGTATGACTATTATAGTAAATTATATACTTAATTATGGCTAAGTATCTACTATGTAATTCAATAAATATTATGTGTAAGATGTCACAAACAGATCAATGCGGTGCCAACGTTCACAAATACTGCCCAGAATTCATATTCTAACAGAATCTAGTAAATACAATAGTTTCATTTTTATATGAAAAATGAATGTATTAGAAAATAATCCCCCACTTACCATTGCCGATAAACTTAACCTCGGAAACCACTTTCGTCACTCGAGCGCCGACTGTCGGCGAAGCCACACGTCCGCTCGCATTTTGGATTTAGAGAAAGATCTCATCAAAATTTATTAGTGTAGTGTCATTAAAAAAAAATTTAGTGTTTAATTGTTTAATCATTAGTCGTGTCGTCCGCTTCTTTTTAACCGCCTTACATATCTCGGTAGTAATTAATTTAAGTTAAACTTGAACGATATATGTCAATTAGCGGATAACGAAAGGGAAATAGTTAATTTTATTTATAGCATAATTTTGTATCTTTATAATGTAAGAAATATCCTAGATTTCAAAATCGTGTTTTACTTGTCTCATAGAGGGTTTTGTTACGGGGTAGCTTTGTAGTAATAGATAATTTGTTATACAGGCTTGGCCATATATAATTCACAAAGGTTTATTAAAAAATATTTTGACGGTTTTTAAAAATTCTCCTTAAATATAATTTAGTCTTATACGGATTTAACTAAAGTACTCATTCCATTCTCTCTAATCGTATTTATTTCGTAAAATTTATGTCATTCAATGTTTGGCCAATTCATAAAATGTTTTTGCTTCATTATAGCGCTTGTATCGTTAAATACTAATTATTCATTTGTTTGGTCTCATAACTTTCTGATAATAAATGTAGTGGCCAGATCGGAGAATCGATTGTTTCGCGAAATAGTTGTCCAATGAAATTACCATTTTTACGATCCGGCTACGACCTTTATACCGTGTTGAATCTTTTTCATATTGTCTCTGGTGTACAGGAGTTCATTTAACCTATTTGATATCGATTATTTTACTTATAGATCTTCCATTATTTTTCTCAGTTTAACAGTACTTTTGTTAAAACGGAAAAAGACTTATGAATAAGGGAGTTTGTGTTTTGCCATATTCTGACGAGGTTAGTCAAAATGTGTTATGTGGCAGTTAGCAGTATTAAATTATATAAAAATCGGTGCCATCTAGATTCAATTGCTTGTTGCAACCTGATTTATGTGTGATTTAACTAAATATATTAACACTTAGGGTAAAATTGTTCACTTATATTGGTATATATTTAAAATTTTAACGGTTTTGAATAAATATTGGTGATTAAGTAAGAAGTTATTAGAATGTTATAATTTTTTTTTCCATGATTTGTTAAAACTGTTTATAAGTTGAAATACGCGTTTCAATTTGTGTAAAATGTAATTACATTTTTATAAAAGTTTTAATTTTAATATTATTTTTTTGATAGATTTTATCTTAAAGAATCAATATCACTCGGCTTAAGTTGACGTTAAAGCAGCCAGTTATTTCTTAGTTAACTACGGGTTCTTGACGGCTTCAACTATTTTGATTAAGAAGATTCAAAACCGTTAAAATATGGCATGCTATTATACAGTATTTGTAATTGTAGCTTATTGTGATAGTTTATTGTAAATAATTAATTTATGTGGTATTCGTTAGATGTAAGTATCAGTATCATGACAGTTGTACTTAGTTATTATTGGTTGCGATAAATAATGTTAAAGAAGAATCAAAAAAGCGTTACGAAAATTATGTATGAATTTGACATACTGTAATGGCGTCTCGATTCTGAATTTTATTCTAATACAGATATATAGTACTTGCTTTTCAATTATCGCAACCAATTAATTTATATTATTGCCTTACCTATGGTTTCTATACAGCTGTTTTGGAATGTTCTCTAATCTATGAACTGTCATAAGTATGCAACTTATCTGTTATACAAATGTGCAATATCACCTTTAAGGTTCATGTTAACTTTCAATTAAAGTTGATAATATTTTAATCTGTAAGATATATCTTGGTGTAATTTTGTGTCATATTTATCATATTTTACTTTCGACGTCAATACTACGTCAATATAGCTACGTTCGATAATACCTTATATATTAATCCTAAAAGAAATAATAGACACAGCAGACCTTGAAATAGCCGCAGAAATGTGTCAGCTCCATTGGAGGACTTCAAGGTAAATATATTATACAAATTGTAAACAATTTTTTCTACAGAGATACGTCAGTGATGTTACTGTGAAGTGTTTTATTAAAATACTTCACAATACCAATAAAAAATATAAACGAAGTGCTTCGCGTTTTAAATTTTTAACTTAAGTACTATTTAATATTAAATCTTATTAAACATGAAGTGAGACTTAACACTTTGAGATTTTAATGAAAATTGTTGCTTGTTAATTTGTTTAATGTATAACATATAAAATTATATTGATTTTAAATAATGGCATCATTCAATATTGTAATTTCTCGTGAATTTTTATCGTTTTTGTGTTATTATTTCACAATGCAAGATTCCCAAGATTATTGTATTAGTGTGGCGTGATTATACAAGTCTCCAATTTTTACGTTTTGTGTGGTGCTATAACTGTGTCACAAAATATGTCTTTTTAATGCAGGATTACGGCATTTTTATATTTATATTTAATTGTTTATAAACTCACGGGTCTACACGGTTTGTTTTCTGTTTCATCTTTTAATGGTGCCTTTTGTTCAGAGACATAACACGTATTAAAAAATCTCGCAAATGTATTTTATCTTATCATATTTAAACTTTGTTTCCTATAGAATACGGTCAACCAATAGTTGGTGTTAGGATATACATTCCAGTTTCCTGTAGCATGTCTAAAGTATAATATTCTAACGATAAGATATCAGTATAGATTCACATAAATAAATGCATTGTACTACAAATGGTGTTTAATTTGTACCTTTATTAATATCTACAGCTCAAATTAAATTCTTTTATAGAATTGACACTTTCAAAACTGATTTGAAGCCAATACTCGAATGGTGTTTGTGTAAGTACTTTTTGCTTTGGTTAGGCCTACGAAATATAGGCTTATTTTCAAATGATTTCTTATTGAGTACCGTCAAACTGCATATTAATAATAATCCAATGGAGCTACAACCCCATATGAGCCTTTGCCTCAGATTACAACCGTTTTAAACATTTTTATTTCAGCCTTCTGTTTGACAAATGTCGAACAAGCGACTGTTAAGCGGGCCATAGACGGACCGCATGTTGCAGTCAAGACCGACTGCAATATGCGGTTTGCTCAGGAATGATCGAGCGGTCCGTGTATTGCGAATATGAATTTAGTATGGAAACTGCAGATCGCCGTGCGGCGACCGCATATTGCAGTCGCTGCGCACATAGAAAGTCCATTTGTGAACATCCAGAAATCGAACCTCAGGGATGAGAGTCGCACACTGAAGCCTCGAGGCCAACACTACTTATACCTGCTGCTTCAGGCTGCATATAATTAGATAAAATCCTTAAACTATTTTTTTGCATAGTTTTTTTTTCTTAATTATATCACAATCAGTGATATAATTAAAAAACGCCTTTATGCTTGAATAATACAAGAACAAGTATATTCTTCACTCTCTTCTTCATTAGCATATAATCAGCCTTAAATGTTATCAGTGTGATAACAAATGATTTCACGTATGTCGTGCGCGTGCGGTTAGCGCGTTGTTAGCTGCTCATGTGAAATTATTTGTTTGCTAATGAATTAAGCTCAAGGCTCCGCACTCAAGTTCGATGAGACACTTTGTATCTGAATAATGGGTGTGGCTTTATTCGCAACAGCGTTAAACTGTGCAGGTGAGAAATGTTAGATTATTGTGGGGACTAACGGAAGATACTGAAAGAGAGACAGGTCCGAAGACAAAAACAAATACTGCATACATTTTAGAATTAAGAAACAATTCTACTAGCTACCGACTAAAGTTCTAAAAAGTAATATTCGGCTGTCATCATTTTAAAAGAGTACCGAGAGTTTTTTACGCCGGCTTTTTCTCTCGGCCTACACCCTCTGTCTTCTTTGCCGATGAGTAGGGATGCCTACAAATTCAAATTTATTGACGTGGAATAAGTGATACATGTATCTTATGTTCCATGATAAACATATTTTATTTTATTTTCATGCAACTTTATTTCCGATTTAAATCCGATATCATTATTGAGTTTTCGTACCATTTGATTGAGGATAAGCTTGGCGTTGAGATAAAAAATAGTTTTTGTTTAATTCTAATTCTTGTATTTACACGTAATAAGTATAATAGCTATGTCTCCTTTGGGTGATCTTGGCAGCTCGGCTGTGCAACAGCGTTGTAACAGAAATCTCTGATTTCGAAGTTCAGATATTTTGTTACCGACATAAAAAATAAAGCATCATTCAAAAGTTTTTTTTTACAATCTTGTCAGTATGGAATTGTCTGGATTGCCTGCTTCTGTAACGTTCACTTAAGGGAGGCTGTAGAACAATTTTAAGCATTTGCTTTATAATAGTAATTGTTCATAATTAACGCACTACTAACGGAAAATACCGCAACACTGAAATTTGTGTTTCTGTCTATTATTTTTTAGATTTTACATATTCATTGCATTACGTTTTTGTTCGCTATGCACGCATTGGTACGGTCATTAGGTATAATTATATTAATTTGTTATTGTATATTTTTTTAAATAAAATACATATTTAATTTTATTGAGATCCTTGCCTTCTCACAAATTACTAGCAGTTTTTAAACAAACGAGAAATTAAAAATGTGTTTTCACTCAGCGTAACTCAGAAAATCACAACAGTATCATTGAGACAAGCCCTTGGCTTAATTGCATAACTGGAGCGTGCTTATTACCGTAATGCGTGTAATTCTGTCCGTCTGTCTCGAGAGGAAATATTAATATTACACGTAACGTGACGCCTTGCTACGGCGTAGCACTTATTTTGTTATTTTTCTATTCTTGAAGGAAAGACTTAAGTGGGAAAGAGTTTTTGTGACAGCATTTCAGTAATTGTATCTGGGTGACGACATTTTAATTTAAAAAGGCCGTATTTATTGGGTATTTTTAACGCGCCTTTCCATTTGTGGCCTGAAACTATATTATTTTAGGTAAATATTTACTGTTTATTTTACCGATTAAACAGTTTTTAGGTGTCTTCCTACAAATTAAAAAAAACTAATTATTATCAGCCTTATCCATTTAGTTGAGTGGGTAAGGATTATTATTATTTTATACTTCTTATATTAATAACTTTTAAATATAATTCTTTTTGTGATTTTCAACATCACAACTTTTAGATATCCATATAATGTATTTTTCCTCTATATACATATATTACTTAACGTCAAATTTACTTAAAACATCGGTTATTTGAAGTTTAATCAGGCTCCAATATATAAAATATTTATATAATATAGAAAGTTATTGGATTTGATTCCTTTGTCAATCATATACTTTCCTATAACGTAGTGAATAGACTCAAATGTGCATGTCTCCTCACTGGGAGATTATGAGACATCACAATGTTTATCCATAGACATGCTATCTTTCTGGCCGTTTGCATAATTAAAAGTTAAAACCATAGAGTCAAGGTGAGACACGGCATACGTTTTCAGCCCTCCTCAGTATTGTTCACGCAGTCGAATCTCGCGCAGCTTATTTTTTACGTTTAAGTGGTAGTGTTTAGTGAAGTGTTCGTGTTTATACTTAGAATTAGTGTGAGTAATAAATATGTTTAAATGTGGAATTATCATATTTTTTTTTTGTATTGATAAATTAAAATATTTTAACTTTTATAATTAATATTAAAAAGCCATCAATATATTCATGGAAAAATAGCTAAATCTATAATGTTTCGTAGAATAACAATAATCTTAAAGTAACATATTCACTATATATCTTTTCACACCGATGCATTAATAAATTTATTTAATTATTAATTGTTACTCAAAAAATGAGTGACCTATTTTAGTATCTGGACCATTAATAATTTTTCTTTAGGAAAGAGGGTTTAGGTTCCTGTTCCTGTGACAGTCGTCGATATTCGGGACAAGCGTACCGTATGAGCAAATGTAATTAAATTTTTAGTCCTGAGGCGTAGGCTTGACCACTAGGATTTAAATTACTTTGAAAAAACTGTTAAATCTATTTAGTACAGTACATTACTTCCTGTTAAGAAAAATCAATAATAGATGATCAATTAACATGAAAATTATGAAGTGTTCAAGGTTTGCAGAAGTTACTTGTATTTAGAAAGGTTTATTTTCCTTGTAATTAAACGTTTGATTTTATTAACTAAATTGAAGATCAAAGTCATAACACATTCGGTCACACTAAAACCTTAGGTCTAAATTCGAAACAACATATCTATGTTATTGCAATAAATCTTACTCTTACTTATTTTTCTGGTCTATGGGCAAGTTCACTAATCTACTGCAGGTTTTTTAACCAATTTAAAATTGATTCCGTAATTCAAGTTAGCCATTATACCCTTAACAAGTAAATCCGAACATTATTTAATTATTTACAGAATAATGTTGCTATGTACCACGGAAGTAAACAGAGTAGATTGATTGGCACTTGTCGTGATAACCTCAGATAACTCTAAGAAAACCCTTATGTAATACCATATCTAAAAACTTCCATAATAATGTGTTAAGATCCCCAGTGTGGCAAACACTTTTTTTTTCCTTTCTAGGCTTAATGAAATTCTACATTGTTCTCCTTTGACCAGTTCGCCTTCGAGTTAAGTGTATTGCTTTCAACACCGTATTGAACCCCGTCTATATACTACTTTTTTTTCTATATGCGCTCATACCACATGCAAAGGCAATGCGGCGTTAAAAAACCAATAGTCGTAGACCAAAAGATCCACGGCACAGAAGTCTGTTTGCCTGTAACGAAATTTTATTTTTATTTATTTCCCCCTATTAAGGGATAACAACGAATCCCCACTTACTATGGTCCTCTACCTTTCTCGCTTCATCCACTTCCATGACATTCATCATGCATGCTCATTGGTTACCTCTTTTACTTTAGAAAATTGATGAATATTATAACTTTTAAAACGTTACTCAGTTGTAAGCTGGTATTATGCATGTTATTCTGTTCATCTATATGTGTTTCGGTCACATGAGCGCAGCTGAATACAGACATTGTACTCATTAACATGTAAATATGTGCTACGCGTGATGCTGTAATCACTACTAATTATTTTATATAATACCTACAGGATGACCCAATTTCACGTCATTAACTCGTTAAAGAGCAGTCTTTCGGGTTAAAGTTTTATATAAACTAAATAAATTAAATTACAGTAAAAAAAGGTTCTCCAACGGTCTGGGCGTCAGATTCTTGAACTCGTGCTGGTATTCTCACGTCTTCAGGAAGATTACTTCCTTATTTTATTTACATTTTGATTACAATTATTAAATTGCGCTCATATATGTTAGTGACAATCGGTGTTACTTCCACGACTTAAGGGTTAAGAGCACCACCACCAGGAAAGAGCGAATTGGTGTCGCCTTGTACCAACAAACTATTATCGTGAACGAAACATTTTATTTACTTCCTTCTATGTAATAGTAAGATATAGAAACAACGTCGGTTAAGAAACTCAATTTCGATTCGTAAGTAATAATCATAATAGCCTTTATTGCTGTAAAAAACTTATCCTAGTAATAAAATGTGTATTATAAACACTAATAATTAATCGGCAAGCCTCCAACCTCCATTAATAGGCGTCCTGTAAGAGCTTGCACTCTTCTCGGTGACTAGCTTTACGTAGCCACATAGAGCCTGCTGCTCTACTTATATCATCTTCCCATCTTTTTATTTGCCTTCCTCGTTTTCTTTTGTTATAGCGAGGAAACCATTCCGTCGCTTTTTCGTCATTTACAATTCGTAAGTAGTATTGTAAAAATATATATAAATTGTTTCTTTAAATCCATTTTACACTCAAAATTATATTCTAACGTATTGATAGTTTTGCGCTGTAAACTATGTCTTAACGTCTTATTTACGTCGATTTAGTAAATCACAGACATTATAGTAATAGCTAAGTGACTACTTATGTATAACAAAATAGAAGATGATAACCAATTACTATTAAGTACTAGAGGCTTGGCTTTGTCCAATCCATGACATTTACAAAGACGCTATTGCTCTTACTTCCCGGGTAGGTTCAACATCTACTACTTCTAAACATGAATTTATTCGATTTACACCACTCGAAGTTTTAACGTCTCTATCAACTAAATATGGCAGTCTCACTGACCACGATTGCTAATAGAATCGCAATTGAAACGTCGTCTTATTATAACTTAATTTTATGATCCGTTATTTATGTTTAATTTAAAAGACTAAAAAAATTTTAAGATTTTTTAAAGATATTAACAAATTATGATAATGATAATAGCCTCACTTTAAGTTCGTTGTGTACGTGAATGATTTTTAATAAGTTGTCTTGGCTAAGTGTTATTAGAAGTACTGACAATAAAACACAACCGAACCTTGTTAAATATATAATTTATGTGCTGAAATAAGGAAAACTGAATTATCAATTATGAGCTCACACTTCCCGCTTTGGTCCAGAGTTAACAAACAGTTATGACTAATTTACTCATATAATGACCAGTATGTATTGATATCGCTGAAGAATAAGATAAATTTTGTGAAGTGTTTGTTGTTGGAAATTACCTCGTTTTGGTTAATTACTGCGGTGCTATATACAAAACTCATTCTCATTTAAAACTTTGGTTGTTTATTTTAATTCTAACATTGTGAAATTAATATTAAGTTTGTCAGTTAATTAGTAGGTTTGTAAGGAATCATTTTTTGAACCACTAAGCCAATTTCAAAGGTTCCATCACCAGTAGATCGGGCATCTGTTGTATTGTATTTCTTGATTTTGACCTTTGAATTCCATATTCTCTCTACCGTTAAGCTTGCATTCAAAATTTTTAGAACTTAGAAAATAACGTTATGCCATTGTGTAATAAAAATAATAAGTAATTGGTGTCTCAACTTGGTGATTCAAAATGTCCGACAGCGATTGTTGCTGTCCAAAACGGTTGACGGATTCAAAATTATGTCTGTCATGTACATACCACTTGGATTTAATATTATATGGAGTATTGAGTTTAATAGTAGTGTCAATATTTATTTATGTTTTTTATGCACGATAAGTTTGTCGAAGGTAAGCGTTTAATCTCCCAGTTATTATTGTTACGACAGCCGTTTCTGATGTCAATAAGGACTTGAAGCACAGATTTTATTTATTTTGTTTAAAATAATAATAAGAGAATCTTAATTTAATCTATACATAAAAGTAACAATTATATCAATATATTTTTTTTAAAATAAATATAAAAATTTCGTGCATAAGTTTTGGAAAAAACATGCTAAAACTTATATAGTATCGGCGCAGGTAAATATAATTAAGCCACGAAGATATTTGATGATAATATTATTCATCATCTAGCATGTAGAGAACTATAAAGAATATATTAAAAGTCACACACCCAAAAGCTGAACAACTGCCATATTTTTTTAATTGATAACGCGTAACCCGCGGTCCACAATGACACTATTGTTTACAAAGACGATTTAACGTCTATGTGTTAAAAGATTAAGGCCTGGATGATAATCTGAACACAAACACTACTGTAGTGACCTTTTTCAAAAAGGTTCTGTCCACAAGTGTGATAGGAAAGATATTTTTTTTGCTTATCTGGTGGTGAGTAAAACGACACACAAAAGGATTATGCGTTTCCTTCTTCTTTGGTAAGCACGCGAGGACACGCAACAAAATACAGATGATTTCCGTTTCTCCTATCATAATCAAACGCAATGTTCGCCTCACTCATTTTTGGTAAAAATTTTACCAAATACCACACCGTAAAAAATAACATCAACATTGTAAATAAGCAACAGCATTTTTTATGTTTCTAAAACAAATGATCAGTTAATGAGTAATAAAATAACATATTAATGTAATACTCTGCTCTTACAAATTCATAAATGCAATTACTACTTGGTAACTGTATATATTATTCGGAGTTAGCTTATTTCTATGCCTCTTCTTATTTGGAAGTTGTTAATGCATAGGGTACACTGACGTTTAGTCTGATCATTTGCAACTTCAGTTTAAACATAGTGTGCTGTGTGACGTTCATTTATTTGTTTTTATTACTTTTATTAGTACCAAAGAGTATCAGAAAATAAATTGTATAAAATAGATGGAGGATTTGTGGAGAGTTTTATTAACTATTAAGCGCATGTCTGTGACCTAGATGTATGAAATCCGTATATTTTCAGGTCCTACTATGAAATAATATACGATGACCGACCGAGAAAATGACATAGAACCTTATGAAGCTGTAGCAAAAGGACTAAACTCGCCTGAAATACGATCCAATAGTAACATACCATTTGCCGACGAAGCTGTTGAATTAGAAAATGTCAACGATCCAATACGACCTCAACGCTTCAAAGACGTGGAGAAAGGAGAACCAGAAAATCCGAAAATTCACGCATCCGACTTAGGAAGTGTTCACACACCAAACAGTGATACAATCGTAGTTGACACTCCTGAAGGAACTCTGTACATAACTCTCGATCCTGATTCTTCCAAGTCATCTAAGCCTACAAGTCCCAGTACACAGTCAACTGATCTGTCGACGCCTAGTACGTCTAAAGCGTTTGGAGCTGAAGAGTCAGATGCTTTGATAACGTCTGAGTCAGAGGTAGAACAGAGAAAGACGAATTTGAGACGGAATTCAATATCGATGCCGAATATAGAGCTACTACGCCAAGATTATTTGAACAATACACAAGGCAATGTGAGTATTATTCAATTTATTTTACATTGTTTATGCATTATGTCTCGTTTTATTATTCTGTCTCTAAGCATTTATTGTCAAGTTTATTACCATGGTCATGTAGTATTCAAACATAATTCGCTTAAACGTTATTCATGTCAAACTAACATGAAAACGGTTTCGAAACTTCATTTCGTGCTAACATTTCGTTAATAAAGATTGAGTCAACGTAAAGAACGGTACCATTTTTCATCATATCGTAGACTGTTAGAAAGACTTGGTTGTAAGCGTATCATATACTATAAGCATATGCCAAAATACACACCAACATTTTGGTCATAATAAATACATAATAATATTTAGTGGTATAATTTAATCTAGCACAAAATTTCAACATCGACTTACTCAGTTAATAACGTGTTACTATTTATCTAAAACGATAACAATTTTGATAAACAAAAGAAATAAAATCATCAGTAGCATAAATATACTAACGGCGTAATGTTTAAGTTTGTCATATCATTATTTACATTCGTATTAAATGTTACATATAATTGATGCAGTGACCCAGTGTTCAAGTGTGTGTTAGGATTTTTAATAATAGACTGCGCACATTACGTGTCCTTGACACAAGATAAGGGTTATCGTTAAGATTTGATCGAAGATATTTGTGTGAGATCAGGTGACTAAAATGAGGGTAAGAAAAAAGCCTGATTTGAGGATAGATATCCCATCCTACCCTCACGACTATGTAGAAATGCCACCTGAAACTAAGAAGCTGATACACGAAGCTAACAGAACCCCAAATGATATACCCTATATTGATGAGGGCTCTCCGTCGTCACCCAAAGTCCACTTTCAAGTTGGGAGTCCCGACTTTACGCAAAATCAATACGAATTTCGAACATCCACACCGGAAGTCAATTACATAAGTGATTCTAGTGAAATACAAGATACAAAATCTGAACAATCCAGCCCAGTTCTTAGGAAACCATTTAGAAAAACGTCAACATCTGTACCAGCTGATTTGCAAGATTACGGGCAAAATGCTATTTCAGACAACAATAATGTAAGTTATCTACGTTTTCGTTGTACTTGCAAATTTATTTATGTCTTTGCACGTGAACCAACGTTTGGTTCTTCAATTTCAATAGTATAAGTAAAATATGATTTTTTAGGCACGTTTGAATGGGAAACGATTCTTTCTCCTAGAATGGAACTCAAGCCATACGCTCTTTACGTAACAAACAGTGTAGGCGACTCAAATATTATAAAAGCATCGAAATAGGTTACTGTAATCTTTATCTTGCGACTTTCCGAATACAAATAAAATTAGCCTAATCAAACAGCAAATATGCATTGTTCAATGACCCTAATCCAGTGTCTGTCGTCGAGATAAGATTACACTTAGAGAAAAACGAAGAAAGTGCAAGAATGCCTAGACACATTGCAAAATAGAAATTAGAATATAAGATCTGCTTATTCGCAAATACCTAATCGATAAAAAGGCTTTAAAATTGAGATGTGGTTGATAATATTGTGTATTTTCAATAAACTTGAATAAGCACTTAAATAGCAATAGTCAATTAATCGAGTCGACTTAGGGTCTTTCAAGGAAAGAGCGTACCAATTCTTAATAGCCGACAACGTACTTCCGAGCCCTCTGGCAGTGTCCATCGGGAGCGGTATCACTTAACATCACGTGAGCCTCCGGGCCGAATAATTAAAATAATTAAATTTACTAGCGTAAATCTATTTTTTACTTTAAAATAAAATTATTGGATATCACGTACACAAATGATTAAATTAATAAGAAACGACAGTGCAGTCACGCAAATGGGAATTTGATTACTTGAAATTCTACTTAAATAACTACATAATAATAAATGTAATCGAAGTGATATTGCTTTTGAGAGAAGAGCACATTTTCAAGATGAACATAACAAATCAAATTTATATTAAATGTATTCAATATTTTTCCGTTCGTCACACCTAACGTCTCTACTATAAAGGTGTTGGTCTGACACTGAATCTCGACAAAGATTATCTAAATTACTAGACATCCTGTTACGGGGGCACCAATCTTAGGGATCTTAATATTTTTATTAACTACTTAATGCGTTCGTTTTCTCATGTCTAACTGACAGCGATATTCTGACGGAATAATACAATAAAATGTTTGACAACATAACGAAGAGAACTATACCGTTACCAGAGAATTAGCGCTACGTAGATCCTTATCTATCTCTCTTTTATATAATATAACAGGTTATATATGGATAAATTTGACCCCAGAGCTGGTGATTTCCTCGCTCAACGAATAAGTATCGCAATACAGTGAGAAAGTTCTGCCAGCATTAAAAGTACACTGCCACAGGAACCAAACTTTTTAAATTTGTTGTAATTTTCTATTTATCTGTTATATGACATAACTGATAAAACATCACATCAAACACAAAGGTTAGCATTCGTTGAATATTGTTTGTTTAAATTAATCTTGATACAAAAAATCTACCAGCTAAAGTAATAAGATTTAGCATAATATACGGCTTTAATAAAATAAATCAGCGACCACGTTTGCGCGTCCCATCTTCCCGATCCCACAATTACAATTGCCCGTGATCTTACCAACGTGCTCATTTTAATTTTAAAATGGTTCAATGCTCATACCTACTTCGGTTACAAACGCGATGTATTGTGTTTTTGAAATTGTGAATATTTGTATTCCATATTTGAATTGTGAAGTTTGAAAAATAGTTTTGATTCGGTTGCTAAAATCGTAAAATGTTGATTAAAAGTTGAAACTCCGTTTCATGTCACGGTTTTGCACTCTTTGAAATAATAAATAATATACTCGTATGTTCAATTATTACAATTAGCAATTTTATTAATTAAAAAAATGCTGTGTTCTTAGAAAATTAATGAATTGTTTACGTGTCTCATTTTAAAATGGATAACCCATCTCGTTTTAATACATTTGCGCACACGTTCAAATATCGATCACCTCTATGGATAGAATCGGACTCAGACTTGAGCCGAAGTAGTGAAAATAGAAGTAACAGCGACGACAGCGTTCGTAGTGACAGCTCTGGAAGTATCAACAATTACTTGGATTCTAAGGTTAGATTATGAACCGTGAAAACAACGGCAAAGGCAGAAGAAATGTACAAGATTTTGTTTGATATCTATAACATGTCCAATACACATCTTTTATGCATGCAAGTGTATCACAGGCTCCAAGCTTATCTACTAAAAATAAGTTCGTAAAATTTAGTCTACTAAATCATCTCTTCTGACAGAGTGATACTGTGTCGAAAAAGACAGTATAAATTTCCTTCAAAAAAGCTTAGTCAGTAAATATGTCACTAAATACTTAGTACTAAGTAATACTTTACAACATAGAATTAAATATAACAAAATGTACAAACTGATAAAAACAATTTGAAACAATACATAATATTGTTTAATATTTAATATTATGTAATAAATTGCAAATTTTACAACAGGTAAGCTATGTGTGTCTTTTTGAATTATTTATAAAAGCGCTAATATTATGAATAGAAGTGTATGAATGTTAACAATGGGAAAAGATTTTTATCAAGATAGTTATAGCTGTGTCACTGTGTTTATTATACTTTATCTTGATCTTAAATTATCTTACTTTAGGTCATATATAATAAGAGTATACCTAGAAGATATAAGGGATGGAGGATTTTATTAGAACCTCAGAAAAGAAGTATAGGAAAATTGAGTAAGGCTTCCTTTTTCAAATTACGTCAAGCTAGCAACGCCGAATATGAAAAGCATAATATTTAAGAATGTTACAAACACAACGCCATCTAGTATCCGTGCTTGTTACTATTTGTTAGAGTTTACGATTTTTTTACTAGATGTCGCTAGCAGCATTCAATATTTAAAACATTAACGATTCGTTTCTCAAATGAACTACTACTATATTCTAATATTATGTCCTTTCAAATATTGGCGCTCATTATGGCTTCTTTAATTTTGGAAGCCGAGCTTCTGAACAATGACTTGGTGCCTTAACCAAACTATTGCCGAAGATTCTTTACGACGTGCGTTTACGACGTTTACTCCTTCTACTGATATAATAGCAATGTCTGTCTTAACACAGATTAGAGATTTAACTCAAGAAAAATATTGATAATTACTTGCAAAGTAATTACAAATTATTAACGTAATGCATTTTACTAAGTTTAATTAGCTTAGACAGTATTGAACAAAGTCAGAATTTGTAACAGTGTATTTTTGTACTAAGTCCCAACTGAGTACTAAAATATACTCAATTTTACGGAGTACCACTAGATACGTCTAAAATTAATTGCGATATCTAGACATACGACAGACTGCATAGTTAAGTACTGTAATTAGTTAATTGGCTAAATTTTGCACCTCAGTTGCATGCAGTTGCACAATGCGAGCTGTAAAATATCGTAGAGATTTGGATTGTATACCATTAACGAAGGTCAGGATTTTCAAAATCAAATCTTAAAATCAAAATTATTCAATTTTAGATAATATCACGTCTTTATAAGTTGTATGGACGTCAAATGACGTAAATTAATGTCCGATATTAACATTTACAATATGTTTTAATAATGGAATTAACAACATTTTCGAATAAATTTCCTATAAAAAATTTTAAAACTAAATTTGGTGACTTTCTATTTTACGATTTTACTTGCAATAGTTTCCTACTTACATGAGAACCTAATAAACCTCCTTTCATTGCAGATCCCCGAGCACCATCAGAGTACAGCATCCGGCTTTAGCGATGGTGACAACACGCAGGATGATAATAACGCTCTCTCGGACGAAGAACGAGCCAAGTCTGTACAATCTTACAACTTCTCTTCTTAGAACGTATAAATTAGCCTTAAGAAATTATTATTCATCTGCTTAAATATTTAATTGAATACTTAATATACGTGAGGTCGGTAGGGTTTGCAAGCCGTGGGAGTGATCAGCTAATAAGGAAGTGCATCCGACCATTGACCTGTTGCGAAATCACCGCCCTTTGTGCATGGATCGCTCATAGTAAGATCTTATAGAAATGTTACTTGCGGGTTTGAGATATAGATTTGGCTTTGAAATTGCGTAGCCTTCTTCTGGATTATGATCCAGTCAAACATATTTTTATTGATAATTTTCCTCCGGCAAGTAAGTAATCACCCTTTAAAAGTTCCCACGATCAAAATGATGCGTTTAAACATTTCATACGTATGGATTGCATCATTATGTATCATTCAGTTGTTGCTGTTGTTAACGTACTTTTTCAATCAGGTTATTGTAACTAATCACCCGTACGAAGTGTAAATTAATTAAATAGATATCTAGTAGTCGAATCTTAAATTTGATATACTACTATTTTTAAACTTGTTGATGTAGCGGTACGGTGTTAAATCAACATCTCATGCACCGGTGAGTAGCAATTGACAAAACATTAGTGTATGGAATGTTTAAGCGCATCTTTTGTTGTTGCTGTTGTTAACGTACTTTTGCATCAAAAAGAATTAGATAAATATCTAGTGGTCTCAACCTATTGATACAAGTTTTATTCTTCTTGATGGGTGGGTAATGTGTCAAATCATCATCTTGTGCACCGGTAAGTAGCAATTGACACACATCGCAGCCATTACGAATGTATGATTGCAGGATCCGTCTTGCACTTGAGGTGTTACTAGGTTTGTTAAACGAGTTTGGTTGATGATTGATAAAGAGATTAATATATGACCATAAATCGTGTAAAAGCGCAGTGTTGGCCTAATGGCTTCAGCGTGAGACTGTCATCCCTGAGGTCGTAGGTTCGATCCGCGGCTGTGCACCAATGGACTTCTATGTGAGCATTTGCTCGAACGGTGAAGGAAAACATTGTGAGGAAATCGGCTTGCCTTAGACCCAAAAAGTCGACGGCTTGTGTCAGGCACAGGAGGCTGATCACCTATAAGAAAACAATTCAGTTAAGTTGAGAAAAATAATTTTTACACATAAGTTTATGAATAAAATAAACAAAGTCGGCTTCAAGTTACTCATTCAGAGAACGTGATTTTATTACGTCAGCTAAGCAGTTATCGACTTGTAAACATGCCTGTTTTTTATCCAACTGCGAAGCCAAATATGATGATTATGTGTTTCCTATAGTAACAACTTTGATATAATATATTTTACATAATGTTGCCGTATAATTATCGTGCATAACGCGAGTGAAATTTTCAGTACCCAAAAAAAAAAATTACTTTACCTACGAACATAATATTTACAAGCTATAAAAATAGATTGTAGCGACAAATAATATGAAGTAAGTACTTTCAATGAGTGATTAATTAATTTACGAAATATTATTTTGAATTTAATCCTTTTTATAGTAAATTAGTTGTGATAAATACTATGGTAAATTAATATCGCGTTAAAATAAGATTACATTTTTCAACTTAGGTTAATAAACCTCAACAGTTTGTTTTGAAGTGCACCTTATAATTACAATACAACAGGTTAAATAGATTTTTAATGATATAGCGATTAACCTCAATTAGAAATGTCTCGAGGAAAGTATAATTTGTCAACTAAAACACAGTGCAATTGTATTATAATGGGATAAAAATAGCAACATAGCAATTCTGCTATTTAACAGCTAATTTACGATATTGTTATAGATACCTATTAATTAAGTATATTAATTTGTAAGAAAATTGTATTCTTTATACACTTTAGGCTTTATTCTTTACAGTTTAGTAAAATTCCGGAGATAGGAGAAACATATTCCTTACATTTCCTTTATAAAAATAAAATTGTATGTTGAAACGAATGGTTAACAACATATTATCGATAACATTATTTAATTACTTACCTCAGAAAGTCTCACTGCAATTAAGTGATTATCCCTTACAAACATAAAACTGTCACTTCGGTCAGTCCGCATTGACGTGCGCGCGCGCAGAGATTTCTCGCTCCGTTTTAGATCCATAGATCTTGAAATTTGTTTGTTTAACCAAAATCAAAAATATATCTTATATAGATATTTAGTAAATGTTCTGATTAATTTTAATATATTGTGAATTAATATTAAAATGTTTACCTACGTTAATTAGTTAACTTGAGTTCACACAGGTATTTATTCTCTTTACCTACGTATCAATTTATAAGCCTTCAAAGTAAGAACATTTTAGTAACCAAAATTAATAATAGGACAATTAAAAAAGAAGCATGCCTGTACTACTGTGGAAGTCGTCTACCAGGTCACGACATTATTATTGATTTACTCGAATATAGTACTTGTTTTTATCATTCATGTAAATATACTATGTTAATAGTGATAAGGCAGACAGTACTTAGTGTAGTCAAACAACTATTCTGTCTTAGTGTGGTATAGTGTATAATTCACTAACTAATAGTTGTTTTCGTTTATCAAACTTTTATGATTTTTTACCTGTTTTGCCTAATACTTATGTCAAATCGTATCGTTTACATTGACATTTTATATCTTATATAACAATCTTAATTACTACGAGTATATTCTTTTTAGAGAAAATTCGAATTAGTTGGAGATCGTCGACGTAGTAGCTGTGCTTCTAGTAACTTAGTTTGTAGCCCTAATCATCGATTGTAGCAAAAATCAAAATAACAAACAAAATCCACACCTTTTAAGCATATATAATCTTATACAAAATATAATTTAATGCACATCGCATTAATTATGAGGTTATCTGCCACAAGTTCAAGAACATTCTACGTTTTGCAAATCCTATGAACCGGTTATGACTTGTTTACATGAAGTGGCATTTGAAAAGATAATGAGGAAACCCTAACAAGGTGTAAACTAAAAATCAAGATGAGAATTGTGTGATATTGTTCAAATTTTTCGTTCTGGGGTAAATTTTAACCGGAGTTTCTTTCATTATATATCTATAATCGATTTATATGCAACACACAAATATACAGTATTTATAATATAGAAATAATACTTAAATTATGAGTAGATTCGCGCCTGAGGCAGTGTACCTTTAATGCTGGCAGCAGTTCATTGCTGTATTGCGAGTTTAGGAGATTAGGAGTGCACCAGCTCTGGGGTCACTGGTACTATCTACTAGGCACCAACTTAAATCTTTAATTAGCGCCTGTGCGCCTGAGTTTCAAGTACACCCCTCTAAATGAGATTGTAGATTTTGGATAGGTGCACCGACTTTGTTTGTACCTATACATTTTGATGATTTTATCTTACCCAGCTACCAAAGTATATTTTTTATTTGTTCTCATTGCATAGAAATCATTGTCAAAGTCGACGGTGTTATGACAGTTTCAAGTATAAAAAGCGTTGAACTAAGACCTAATTGAGAACCAAAAATTTTAAACGTAATATGATATCTACATTACTTCTCCGTTAAAAAACTAAACGTTGCTTGGAGGTGTTTTACATTAAAAACTGTAGATATATGATGACTGTCTTTTGTTTATTTTGTATTAATTATATTATTTTGTTTCAGAACCCCTCTCAGGTCCCCGCGTCGTAAGCTACCACGACGGTCGCGGTCTGAATTTAGTATGGATGACGAGGACTACTCTCCAAGCAACTCTGTTACCTCAGTCAATTCACTCGCCAGCTTACTAAAGGAGAAACTACAGGTTATTTATATAAGAAATTTTTATGGTAAATAACGATACGAGCGAATACTTAAACTGTGAAATATTGTTTTCCAGAGACAAACCTGAAAAAAAATGTAGTTTCTCATCGCCAAGGTGCCTTAATCGTAAACGTTCATGGCTTCGATTCACGGCGACACAATAATTCTAAGGAATTAAGCTTTTAAGTAACTACTAGTAGTTTCATCTACTGACTGTTTCATCTTAACACTAAAACGTAGCTTGCTTAAATACTCCCAATAATCTTTAACATTACTTTATCTAAAAATGTACAAACAGCGAAAAGTGATATTATTACTACAATTTATGTATTGTGATAATTTTACCTTGACCCGAATACGTCAAAGAAAATGTTTAAAACTTACTAACAAATAAAACTTCTAATAACATTTAATATCAGTTTACACGCTCAGTCGGTTTTGTTTTTCGAACGATACAATTTATTGAATTCGAGTTATGCACTATAAAATGCTAATTGCAGTGTATAATAAACGATAAAATTATTAAGTATGTCATATCGACAAAGTTTATTACATTGCGTATCTTAAATATCATCACGTTTTATGCTTTATATGTAATTCTAAATTGTGTATGTTGTTCTTATTCTTTAGTTTATTGAAATAGTGTAAAGATATAGATCACTTGATCATACATACAGTGACACTATATTCCGTAGTCTGGCCCTCACATTTCTGCATTGATTTTATATTTTTTATATTATAAAAATAGGAAAAAAATAGTGTAATTTAATTTTATTTATTTTCTTAAAAATATATATATAATAGTATTAAGTTCACTTTGTTCTTTTGCAAGAAATAAAAAGGCTTTTTTTTATTCCTTGAACTCTGACAATAGATTTATGGAGAGAATAATTGGAAAAATATTTAAATAAAACTGCAAAATTTAGTTTTATTTATATTTAGGTGTGAGAAAGGGTTATATTCCGGAAAAGCGTACAGTTTTTGGGGCAGCGTAGCAAAATGTTCTATAGTTTGCTATTTAGCTACTAAAAAGGGAGGCTAAGAAAAAAAATCTATTAAGACGAAATTAAGTTCGCGGGGGCAGCTACTTTATAATAAGAATCTCTATAATATCAAAATCAACGAATGCAACCATAAAGTCCTTATACCTTAAAACATAATGTTTAACTTTCGATTATTGTTTTCAAACACAGAGTATCCCCCAAAAGATGCGAAAGAAGCCCACCGACTACAAGTTGCGCGCCTTCGTTCTCCTAATGTTTCTAGCGGTTGCATTCTTCATCGGTTTCGCGTATACGCTGTATCGACAGAAGGCGCTAACCAAGGCATACTTTGAGAGTGTACAGTTCAACGAGGGAAAACGATTAATCAGAATATTTAATAGAGATGACATCGAGATCTTGAGAGCAAG
>CAJOBZ010000019.1:4625000-4715000 GCA_905332375.1 Pieris macdunnoughi
AAAAAAAAAAAAAAAAAAAAAAAAAAAAAAAAAAAAAAAAAAAAAAAAAGAAAAAGAAAAAAAAAAAAAAAAAAAAAAAAAAAAAAAAAAAAAAAAAAAAATTTTTTAAAAAAAAATTTTTTTTTTTTTTTAAAAAAAAAAAAAAAAAAAAAAATTTTTATTTTTTATTTTATTTTTAAAAATAAAAAAATTTTAATTTTTTTTTTTTTTTTTTTTTTTTTTTTTTTTTTTTTTTTTTTTTTTTTTTAATTAAATAAAAAAAAATTTTAATTAATTAAAAAAAAAAAAAAAATCTTAAGAGCGAACAAAAAAAAAAAACCCCTTTTTTTTATAAAATTTGTTTCACCCTTTTGGGGGAAAAAAAGTTGGTTATTATTTGCTCATTTCTAATAAAAATCAAGTCAATGCAATACGTATTACATGTTTTATATCAATAACATCTTAATAACAAAATTAAAACCCTGTTTCAGATCTCGCGCCAATGGACTGCTTTGATTGGAGTGAAACCAAAGTTCATTGGTACGGCGGAGGACAATCCGCTAACCTCACATGGCCGTTGGACTCTGGGTCTATCGACTTCACACCTTTTATCACTGGGGACATGCAAAAAAATCAGTTTGGCAACGTCCTTACTCGTTACCTTATAAATTCAAAAGGAGCGGCTATCATTATTGATGAAGAAACACCACTTTACCTCGCAGTTAACGATAGAAAAAAACAAATTTGCATCAAGGCTCAGTTCGATGACTTCGCTTTTGCTAATCAACTTACAGAGTTTCCAGAACTAAAATATAACATATGTACATCGCTGGACATGAAATCGTTACATTCGTCCATCCACAGCCATAGCAGAGCACCTTTATGGGACGGCTTGAAACCAGCTGATATGCAGACATTGGAATCCCTTATTTCTGAACCCGTCTGGCAAATTGCACCTCGGTTCAAACATGAGCTACAAGCTGAAACGATCTCAAAATATACGGAAGATGTAATAGATCTTGGATTTTTAAAACAAGGCCACGTGCTAATTAACGAGTTTTGGCAAAATGAAATTGGCGACTTTACCGTTGACACGAGTCGATTTAAAACTTTGAATACGACAGTAGACAAATTACATCGACGGGGCTTTAAGGTAGCATTTACAATACAACCATTTATTAGTACTGAAAGCGGAAACTTTGCTGAAACTGTGCAGAAAAGGCTGCTAATAACGGAGAGAAATGGCGATAGAAAAATACCAGCCCTGACGCGTTTTAAGTCGGTAGACAGCGCTGGGGTCTTAGATGCAACAGACCAGAGAGCCCATGCATGGATATATGACAAACTTCAGATTGTTATGGATGAATATCATATAGACTCCTTTTTTTTCGATTTGGGGACTGCATATGATATGCCTCACTACTACAGGTGTGAAAAAAGGCTAATTAACCCGGACCAATATAAAACAGCATTTGTAAAAGCTTTTGAAAAGAGTCTTAACATAATTGGCGTGTCATCTGCGGTTAGTCTGCCAAGACCTCCCATGTTTGTCTCACTGCCACCGTTTGAATCTAGTTGGGAGGCTCTAAGGTCTGTTATACCGACGATGTTAACCTATGGCGTGAACGGGTATCCGTTTATTATGCCAGGAGCAGTGGGAGGAGACATCTACTGGCCTGGAAGCGAGCAATTTTTACCTTCAGCTAAGGGGTCTTTGGACTCAAATGCAACAAATGCCACCCAAGAAAACGGTATCGATTTGCCAGAAAAGGAATTATATATAAGATGGCTGCAGATGGCGACGTTCCTGCCTGTGATGAAGTTCACTCATCTGCCCAGTAAATACAACGATGAGCGAGTGTTAGAGATGGCCAAGAATTTGACTATTTTAAGACAGAAACTTGTAAGTTTTATTTTTTATTTTATTATAATATGTCATATTATCATAAAATGTGACATATTATAATTTTCATTATTATTTTGCTTAGACAGAAATAACTAACAGCCTATATATGAATCATACATCAAATTACTGATATGATATATGATTTAATACACATTTGTTATTAACTAATAATTTTAATCTTGCGTGTGTAGCAAAAGGTTGCGTTTTATACAAAGGATGTTAAATTATTTTTGTCTTGTACGCATTAACTTAATTTACACTTTTTTGTATATTTGGAGCGCATGTATTTATTGAAATAATTGTTTCCAGATAACACCCCTATTACTAAAGTACAAGCGAGAGGCCCTTGAAGAAGGACTCCCCCTAGTTCGGCCTCTATGGCTTGGGGCGGGTGGAGAGGCATCTCTACTAGTCAGGGACGAGTTTACTATTGGAGATGAGATTGTCGTAGCTCCCGTGCTATACCCTAATCAGACTACTAGAGAAGGTAAGATACAAATATGTATGATTTTATAATAAATATAAAATATATTTGGAGATGATAGTGAGAAAACATTTTTATAATGGAAACACCTGTGAATAAACTCGCTAAGTAGTTTCAGATACATTATATCAGTAAAGAATCTAATAAATTTAATGTATTATTTTATTTTATTATTTGCTATATTATGAGTATGCGTATAATTCGTAAATTAATTAAAAAGTGGTAGAAATCAATTTCACCTTTTTTCATTTTACGATAAATGTTCCAGTGTACCTCCCAGCGGGGCTATGGCAGGATGGCATCGACGGTTCCTTGCGAAAGGGAAACAGATGGATGCACGAGTATAGGGTACCCATACATAGAGTGGCTTACTTTATAAGGAAACCTGACGATATGAGATTTTAAGAGAGCACATACAAATGGGCAGACTGTAGTGTGCTGTGAAAGAGTGACCTAACCAATGTTAAGAACTTTCAAAGACAAAGAACTGTCTGAGCGACCTTTTAATACAGTTTTTTTAAGTATATCGAAAGCGATCTCTTGGTATAGTTTAGTTGAGTTGAGTAACAAATTTCTTGCCATTAACGACTGTAGTTTTGAACCTTATTAAACCATGGAAATATAATGATATCCTTTACTGATGTATTGGGTCATCCTAATAGTTGTTATGCATGATCGTTTGCGATCAAATATTAGTTTAAATGCATATTCAGAAACGCAGTTTTTAATAAAAACATTGTACACTTATAATCAAAAAAAAGAGATGTATATGAAATAATTCCAACGTTACATATTTTGTTATTGAGGTAAATTTCTTACCATGATAATCGATACAACGGTTAACCTATATTGTAAACAGTTTTTCTAGTACCAATGAACAAGTTTTAGATTTAGAAGAGTGTAAGATTCTATAAAAATGTTGTTTTTAAAAAATTTTATCACTATTTATAAAGTTAAGTAAAAATCGTGTTCATTTAATACGTAATAACCCTTATATTTTAAGTATATTAAGGTATCTATTATGCACATTACAGTACATAAGCAGGTAAATAGGTTTGCTACAGTACTAATTTATATAGCATTTAAAGCTTAATATAATGGCGTTGTTTTAGTTTTAACATAAGCTAAATAAGATTTTGACATAATTTTCTGTGCATTCTTATCTTCATATCTTCGTAATAACATTTTTAACTGAACTATTCCTCTCTGTCAAATTATGTTTATGCTTTGAGGGAAAGAGACGGAATATGTAATTAGTTTCTGGTTATTTGTCGTTATTAAGTACAATGCTTGTATATTTGAATTGTGTTTCTTCGCTTTTATATGTCTACCTTAAGTATTATTTTGTGCTAACAACATAAAAGTTGTTATGTCAAATAATTTAAATCTAGTCTTCAGCGTTATTGGAAAGTCATTTAGAAATGAAACGGCTGTGCTTATCATAGTTATGAATACCCAAAATATTAAGCACATAACAACTAATAAATTGATTTCAAAAATATACTTATACATATATATGTATGTATAATATAATTCTGTGGCCATAGGTCAGAATATGATATATGCAATTTAATTACTTTACAGGACAAGCAATTAAATTATTAAAAAATCTTGAATGCTCTATTAAAATATGAAACACTCGATATATGAATGATTGTACTTATCATTGTCTGATCTATGAACAGTTCTAGTTATTGAGGTAGATAGTATTTTTAACCAACTCCTTGGTTGAATACCAAAATAAGTTTTATTTAAACCATAACAAGTTATTACAAAGTCTCAACATACCCGTTTTTAATGCAAATTAAATTTTCAACCAAAATAACATACTCAAATACCTACTCTATAATCCTTCAACTTGATGTTGAATATGTCCATCTCGTTGACTCTTGTCGAACGAATCGATTTAGGAGTTATATCAATAAAATTGTGTATTTTTTATTTTCACTGTATTTATTAGTATTCAAAATGAAGAGTAAGTATTAAAAACAATCTAAGATTGAGTATAATTAATCCTTGAAAGATAATAACTCCGTAAAGTTAAATAAAAAATAGTTTGTCGTTATTAAGACGAAAATTATAGTTAAAATAATGTATGGAATAAAATTATTCAAAATGTTAATTGATATATTTTATTGTAGTTGTTGTGTGGTTGTATTTTATTAAGATGAGCTTGATGATAATTTTTGTCTAGTATTTATATTTAATTAATACCCCGTGCCAATTTATTTGTATTTTAAATATATGACTTGCTTTGTTATTTTGTATTTTATTTACTTTACACGTACACATACTACATTACGGTGTCAAAAAAACAAAACCATATCACCAATTGTTTTCAGTATATGTTCTAATATGTATTTTGGTGGATATTGATACGTCCAAATGAATTTAAAAGTAAAACCCGGTACTAATGATTATATCTACACATGAATGTAAATGCATCGTTAGGAAATCTTTAGACCCAACACGACTAAAAATCGACGGGGTGTATCAATGGTCATCTGCCAATAAGTAGCAAGGTAATACAAAAGCATACATATACAGAAAGCCAACCACGAGGCCTAAGAGAGTCACCGATTTTTTTTTGTTCTCAAAACACACTTCTTCATTATCATTTAGAGAAAATTTACGTGCACCTTTTAGTGAAGGTGCGCTATAATGTTGCTAGTAAACTTCTTATAGTTAATAAAAAATCCATTATGTTTGAGCTCTATGTTTCGTAGTGTGCCATTATTCTTAGATTACATTGCCTGTAGGAAATTTTGGTCTCAGTTACTAAACGCACCATCGTCACCTATCGTGTATTACGTCAGACAAAATTAACACAATATGTGTTTAGAATAATTTACCTATTGATAGTAATAAAATTAGAAATTATTGTTATTGGTTGAATTTGTTTTTTTCCTATTTTCTCCCTATAACGAAAATAAATGCTCGGTCACTTGAAATTCGTTATAAAGACTTTTTAGTTTAAAGACACTGTAGTTTGACCCAAAGTAACTTTGTTACAGAAATTCCCTAAAATAGATGTAGCAATATTTTAAAAATAAGTATTACCTCAGAATTGTGACTTAGAGTCTTAAGTATATTGCGTATTCATTTTTATTTTTTTACGGCACAGAAGTACAGTTTTTTCTAATAATTTTTTGTTTGAAATAAATTTTCTATTTCTATATTAAGATATTGCCACAATTAGTTGCCCTGGAAATTGCTTTCGAAGTAGACTTAATGTAGAATCTTACGTCTAATGGAAATAAATAAAAAAACAATTATTTTTTATATTTTATTTACTTTAATCTCTTATACATCACCAAACACGCTGAATGGGGAATAGCGACGTGACTGATACAATGAATCTTTTTTTATCATTTTAATTTACATAATACAATAATAGTTACAGATAACTAACATCCACATAGGGACTAATTTCATTATTTAAATTATTAAACATAGCAAAAATTAAAACAACTTCATATCAAATATCACTTAAGCAGCCATTCTTACCATTAAGCGTGTCAGCCAAATGACGAACATTGGTGCGTATAGAAATCAATGCTTTATCCTGAGTTTCACATTTTCATTTAATGCTTCGCTGAAAATAGTATTGTATCTGTACGCACCAAATTCGCCATCTTAACGGCCAATAACCTAGCACAATCGGTTGTTAGCACCACATCTCCCACTCTATCGAACAATATCTACATCCCGGTTTTAACCTATCTACACAATGGTCTTCTCACAAATCTTTTATACATAAAACACGAAGCAATAGGAACAAAATCTTTTTTTTAATTAAAAACACCCTTTCGGATATCTGAACATTAATTCAACATTATAATTAACTTTGATATAGATATAATAAATTTTGTAACAGCAGACAAAACTAACACACGCGTTTGAAAAATGCAACATTTAATAATTTTAATAATGACTTTATTCAGAGCTATTGATGTTTTCTAAGCTGATACAATTCTTAATTAACAACATTTTAATATTCCTAATAATATGCATTAATTAGACTTCTAGCTATAAATACAATAGTAAATCTCGGGTCCGGCTAAAAAGCCAACTGAAATTATGGGACTTCCGAGAGGAAAAGGCTAAAACTAGCACTCATAAAGCTTGTCTTCAACTACTTCCGATACATCATCTCCACATATGAAAGCAATAAAAAGCCTTCAGCCAGAAGTGAGATCGATTTGGAACATTTATATCTAGTAAAAAAAATGCTAGGGGTATTGTGATCTTATAAAACTGTTGTTGGATGATGTATCGCTAGCAGCCGATGACCGGATATTCCATCTCACGCAAGTTAGTCACCCCCTGTACCGGTCCATGTTATAAGCAAAATACTATCACTCACACAAGTCAACACGCAATATATTATACGAGAAAAATAATTATAAATAAACTGTTATTCGTACATAAAAATATATAGTATTTATAGAATTAATAGTAGTTTTGTCCTTACAAACGTTCGCTTTTAAACATAAATATATTGTGCTGGTGCGTGTAATATACAGAAAGTTCTCTATAGGTAGGTTTGGCAAAGAAAGCAATAGTAGTTTCATAAGATTAGCTTAACGCTATGGATGACTTAAAATAATTGACTTAAAGGTTTATTTTCATTGGCAAAAATGAAATTATGGAGACTTTTTATATTATTATGAGAACAGTCCAAGCTTATGTCCTAGACTAGACGGTATAATGACCATTCGCTCACCATTCGCACTATACACTCAATATAGAGGAATTACGTTGAATACGTTATTACACCAATAATAAATATTTAATAACAAAATTATTTATGTCAAAAATCAATGCAAATAGGAACGTATTATAATACTATGTATCTATATTTTTATATTTGGGACTCGACTAGAAATTTGTTTATTGAATTTAATTTTAACTGTAAAAAAGATTAGAGATTCTAATGTTTTAAGAGTCACCATAACACGAAATAAATTTAATAAACACCAAAACTGTATATCTAATAGATATTAGAGATGGTACATATAAATTAAAAATCAACACAACTCAGCTGTATTTAGTATTTCTAATAAACCTTTTTATATTATGAATTAAGCTCTATCGTCTTAGGCTCGTTAAATGTTTAGAAAGGCAAAAACTGATCTTGAACATTCTAAGGTAAGATTCACCGATGTAAAAACGCATATTACATCACTTAGGTGAATTATTAATGGCTTTTAAATTATAATAACAATATCCTGTATCGGTGAAAACTGTTCTCAGTAGTGGCACGAACTTATCTATTATGAATAAATTTTTAATTACTCGATACTCATTAGAAGTCCCATGCAGGCTTTGGGCGTATCTAATAATATTTCGAGCTATATTCAATTAGTACTATTTTTGTGCATTATACGAATGTAACCTGACGAAATAATTAAAGAAATAATGAGGATATTTTTTTAATTATCTGACAGAGGTTTACTTATTAATAACATTAAACAGATTTTGCCTTCCTAACCAGAAGAAACAATTATATTACTTCTATCAAACAATGGGTGCATAATGCACAGTGTCTTTTGAAGACCTCTATATATTTCACTTAGTCTCTGGTCGTAAAAAATTATGTAGCTCAGGAAAATCTCACAAATGAGTATTGATCGTCGCTATATTTTTATCGAATTTGTTCGTAATCACGTCCGTTTAAAACCGGCGGCTGCGGCCGGGTCGTTTCAAAATCGTATTCTTTTTTAAATCTCACAATGCGATAGCAAAATAATTTTTCAAAAATTTAGATTTTTCGCACAAGCGTTGTTTTGGCTAAACAAAATGGACTGGTTATGCTAAAAATCGTATATAAAAGCACTACTGATTGTATAAGACCAAATACTAAAATTTATCAGAAATATAAGATTTTAAATGGCATGTATTTATGTTGCTACTAGAAAACAGTTTAGAAAAAAATGGACGTTTTTGTTATTAGGTCGAAAATTGATGGATGCGATCGAGGACGTCTCATTAGGATTCGACTCATGTCCGAAATATTAAGCTGGAGTATAGTTTGATGTTCTGAGTATACAATATCTACAATTAATAAAATTTCACAACAGTCTGTCTAAAGTATATCACATATAAGCATCTATTTGTAAACATTCTCATCGGATAAGTGTCCTCGCGCTAAATATTAGTGAATCGAGACTACACGAATTTAACAACGTGTGGCATCGTTTCACTTACAGAAAAGAGGGAAGCTTACTTCTTCGACGAGAAGTCAACAAATAGACCCGACACCTAGAACTCTAGCCTGTAGGCGGCGCAGGAGGTCTCATGGTCTTGTAGGTTGATGGTGCACCGTGAAGCAGAAGGCGAAAGGTCTATTTTATATTTCTCGAGGGCTTCTTCGTTCTCCGCTACCCAATAGCCGAGAACGTCGGTGTCGTAGGTAGGTATGATTGTCACTTCTGTAAAAAAAATCGTATTTCAAATTAATTGAACAATACGAAGAAAATATATTTATTATTTTTCCTACCCGGTGATATAGCAGTATTATTTTTAAGTGCATGGTCGCTCTAAATGACATATCTGCTAAACGAATCACGACTCAGGATCACAAACATTTATTTTTATATTTTTAAAGGTTTAATTTTTATAAGGTATTTAATCATTTTAGAAAAAAACATTTTTCTAAAAAAGAGACATTTGTTTTAATACCAATATAATATTCGATTTTAGTTTTCACTTTTTCGTACATGTACTTATTTCATTAGTATACATTTTAGGTTACTATTATATTATATATAATAAACAGTATTTGACAAGAGGACCTACCTAAATTCTTATCTTCCCACGTTTTCTTGGCATCTAACAGTGCATTGTATATTTCCTTAGAAGGCTCTGTTCCCGAAAACACGTAATAACGAGCCCGAACACGTTTGAAAAATTCCATGGCAGAGTAGTAGGAATTTCCGTGATGTGGAACATAGGTTAAGTCCATGTAAATAGGCGTCGGTGTCTTCTTTTTACTTGGAGATTCTGTCACTCTGGCTTCTTTGTTTTTATCCTGATTCATTTTATTTTTGTTTGCTACAGATGAGCTTGCAGCTTGTTTTTTTGGAGTACTTTTGCCATCCGAAGGTAAAATTGGACTCGGTAATCCGAGTGGTTTACCCCAGGATTCAATTGGATCTTTGGATAACTCGTGAGATTTGGTACTAGACATTTTTGTATTTTCATCACGATGTGAACTTGATTTCTTCGAGTCTGATCTAAATTCCCTGAGCGTTACTGTTGACTCCTGCGATTTAGAAGTTTCTTTACTACCACTAGCCTGACTATCTTGGTCTAATTCATACTTAGCTGTTATACTAGAAATAACTGTCGAACCACTGATTTTTTTGTGCTCTTCAATAGCTTTTTCAAATTGTTCATCAGCTTCTTTTAAAAACCTGGAAACGGATATATCTTCATTTGAATTATCACTATCTGTTTTAATTTTCTCATGTGTCAAGAAGTCACCAGTAATTGTTTTTAAAGAAGGCCCCGTGTCTTCAGAATATTCTCCAAAATCACCGGGAAGTTGACCATATACTGACATAGACATGGGATCGTCTTGATCTTGTTGTTGAAGTGGTAATTCAAAACTAAGGTTTGACTTGGGAGAATGGGCTATTTGAGATTTTGTGCTACTTGGACTAGCCTGTCCATCCTCATCACTGTAATACATGCCACTACTTTCTGTTCCCCATACATGTGTAGCTACTCTTGATTCCCGAGAACTAATGTCTGAAGGTGGAGTAGCCATATCGAGCTGATCTAAATAGTCACTAGTGACAGATGAACTACGCATATCGCCTGCCTTAGATGAATATTTGGAAGGAGATTTATCATAGTCCCCTGTATCAATTATCTCTTCATACTCTTCTTTAAATTCAGATATCGTTGTTTTTGTTGATTTTGTTGTTTTCGTTACACCGTCGCTCCCCTTGCACACAGTTGTTGTTTCTACAGTAACTTTAACTTTCTCAGGACTAATAACTTCTTTTGTAGTCACGACTGTTACTGTTTGATGAATTTCTTTATCATCTTCTTTTATTATTTTATTAAATGTTTCAGTTTCGGTAGTTATTTCACCCACAGGCGATCGTTTCTTTTTAGGTTCTATTTCTTGGTGTTTTTGTTCAACTGGCATAATATTTAATTCATTAATAATTGGTTTAACAACCTTTGGGCTTTCTTTGTCTTGGATGGTAATGTTGACCTCACCTTCTTCTGGCGTAAGATCTTCGAAAAGCATCCCTGCTGGTAAATAAGCAATTTGCGTACGAACATCTTTGGTAGTCTCGATTGATCCATCTTCCTTTATATTCTCTGTTACAGTTTGTGTAACTGTTCTAACGGCCACCTCATTTGTAGTTTTGTTATTAAGTTCTTCTTTAGTAATGTGAGTTGTGATGTTCTGAGTAATTTTTGATAAATTGTCAGTTATAATATTCGTTTTTTTGTCAACGAAATTTCTTACTTTTCCCGTGACTATAAAACCATCTAATGCAGCCTGTAAATCATTATCATTAGCCTTCTGAAATTCTGAAATTGTTATTTTAACATCTTTTGTTGTTTCAACGGATCCATCTGGGTACTCATCTTCTGTAATTGTTTCAACAGTTGTTCTTAATCGCCGTATATTTTTATCTTTGGAACCCAACGTTTCTCGCTTAGTTTTAGTAGTTATGGTACGGTTAATTTTTGCAGAGTCTTTAAGAACTATTTCTTTTTTTACATCTGATTCTTCAGTCGTAGCCTCGACAGTTTCTAAATCACCTTTAGGATCTACACGATCTGCTTCATCTGTTGTCAGATTTTCAGATGAAATATCGGTTATAGATATTCTTTCACTTTTTTTTGTTAAAACAGTGCCATCAGGATAAGCATCTTCTGTAATAGTTACAACTACTGTTTTAAGTCGTCTATTCAAACTTGTGGTATTTTCAAACGTTTGTTTGGTAGTAGTTATAGTAATTCTTCTTGTAATTTCGGTTCCGTTGTCAACAACGCGCTCTGACACTGATTCTGTCTTTATATCTGGCTCTCCAATTATAAAATAACCATGTAAATCTTCTTCAGAAATGCTATTTCCATATTCAGCTATTGAAACTTTAACATCTTTTACAACTTCAGTACTTCCATTGGGTAACTCAGTTTCAGTGATTGTTTCCACTGTTGTTTTTATTTTCTTTCTAGTGTCATCTTCAGATGACATGAGTTCTTTTGTCGTAGTAGTTTTAATGATTTGTCGTAGTGATTTTCCATCACGCAAAACAAACCCTTCTTTTGTGTCGGTATGAATATCTTTACCCATGTTTTCCAGTTGCTCTAAGTCCTCAACTGATTGTTTGGTTAAAAGTAAATCGGAGTTTTGCGATGATTTTACATATGATTTTTTTAATAAATCTTCTTTTGATTGCAACTTTGTATTTATATCACTGACAAATTTTACTTCATACGGTTCGTCAAAAACTGATACTTTTTCACTAGTTTTAGAAATAATTGAGCCATCTGGATACTCGTCTTCAGTAATCTCTTTTATAGTAGTTTTTGTTTTTTTGAGACTTTCAACTTCATCCACAAATTCCTCATAAGTTTTAGTTGTAGTTACTTGACGTTTTATTAATACTCCATTCATTTCAATATTTTCACGAGTTGTAGTAGTTTCTTCTTTAGGTTGGCATAGCAACGTAAAACCCTCGAAGTGTTGTTTATCAGCCTCTGTTAGATAATCCGATATTGAAATGCTAATGTCTTTAGTAACTTCTATGAATCCATTGGGTAAAGTAGATTCTGTCACAGTTTCAATAGTTCTCTTTAATTTCCTCTGGCTTTTGTCAAGTTTAGATAATACCTCATCGGTTGTTGTGGTAGTTACAAGCTGTTTTATATTTTCACCGCTAACCACACAAGTTTTCTCCTGTTTTTCCACATTTACTTGTCTATCTTCTAAACATGTAAAATCTTTAAGATCGTGACTATTATCAACTTCAGGTATACATAAATCTGTTAAAGATATGCTTGTATTAACCTTCGTGTTTGATGAACCATCAGGATATTGATCAGTGGTGGTCACTATTGTAATTGTTTTTAACTTTTTAAGATTGTTATATAGATCCGCATATTTTGTTTTGATAGTTTTTATGGACGTAATGCGTTTAATTAAAACATTTTCATCCTGAATTTCTTCAGCGGACGTGGTAATGCTTTCTTCCGGAGTTTCAAAAACTTTTAAATTACTCAAAATATTATCAATATTACTTGTTACATCTGTCATAATTTCTTCTGTTTTAACTTCGACCATTTTCTGTTCATCTTTAGACCCATCCGGTTTTTCTTTTGTAACATTAGTTTCAACTGTTGTTTTCGAAACTTTTTTATTATCTTCAGCTTCGATTGTTTCTTTTTTTGTTACCCTCGTAACAGTTTCTATTATATCAATCCCATTATCCTGTATAACTCGTTTACTGACATCAGTATTAATTGTTATTTCGTCACTATCATCATTTGAAATTTTAGCAGGTGCACTTAATTTAACAGGTAAATTTACTAAATTATCATCATCGAAAACATGACTTTTTTTGATATGGCCGTTAGCTACCACTTTATTGTCATTTATGGCATCAACATCCATATGTGATGTAGATTTTAGAGTTGAAGAACATTCAGATAACACTGTTTGGGTATCTTTGGTTGTTGTTGTTGACCCATCAGAACTTTTACATAATGTTGTAGTTTCAATTGTCGTTTTAACATTTTGTGGAGTTCCATCTTCTTTTGAAATAACTTCCTTTGTTGTTACTGTAGTGATCGTTTGGGTTACCACATTTTCACCTTCTTTAATAACCTTAGTTACAGTGTCGGTCTCCGTTTTAATTTTTCCTACAGTTTCAGTTAAAGCCTGTAAATCTAAGCTTTCGGTTGTATCAGAACTTTTAGCACTTTTCGGAACCTTTTCAGTTGAAGTAGATATTCTTTGGGTAAGTACATCTTCACCCACGTGAACTGTTTTTGTAATAGTTTCGTCACTTCCATCTGATCTATCATAAGAAATTTCGCTTTGGACACCTTCACTAACTTTGACGTCGTGAAAAGCTCCTAAAGTTTTAGGCAACGGACTAACAGGAACAGTAGGTGGTGTTGAAACTCTGTCGAAAGAATGAACAGCCAGTGATTCAGTGCTTTCTGTTTTAATACCTTGCTGTATACTTTCGTCGCCAAATGCTTTTTGAATGGATTCAATTAGTTGCGCTGATTTATCTAAAGCAGGTAATTTAGTTATAAAATCTTTCGAAAAGTCTCGTTCCTTTATACCTTCAGAATATAATTTATCTTCAGCCGTCCCTTTATCCATACTTCCAACTGTCTTTTCTTTCTCTGTACTTTCAAAACTATATTTTTCTTCCAAGCTTATTTCTTTAGATACATCTTCAGAACTGCTGAATGATTTTGATTGTTCAGTAAAAAGACTTGAGGATGAATTAATGGTTCTTATATTATTATCTAATAAATCACCATTACTTTGGCCATTGTGATAATTATCTTTCATACTTAACATTCTATCTACTACATTGAAGGAAGACGTTGCAAATAATTCATTAGAATCATATCTATATTTCTCTAACTCCTCTTTTATTGAATAGGTTTCTTTAATATGAGTATTTTTAGAACTACTACTTGATACTTTGTCCTGGATAGGGCTAGCCGACTTTTCTGGAATTTCATTAGGCGAGCCAACATCCTTTTTGATGACATCTTCCTTAGTCTCTGGATCTTCTTTGGTCAAAGAAATATCTTTATCAAGACTTGATTCCTTTTCTGATACAGGACTCTTCTCTTTCTCTAAGACAGTGGTAGACGATTTTTCTGGAATTTCTTTAAGCGGACTAACATCCTTTTTGATGACATCTTCCTTGGTCAAAGAAACATCTTTTATAGAGCTTGGTTCCTTCTCTAAGGCAGGACTTGGTGCTTTATCTTGGATAAGGCTAGAAGCCTTTTCTATAATTTCCTTTAGCGGATTTTCATCCTTTTCGATGACATCTTTCTTGGTCAAAGAAATATCTTTAACAGGGCTTGGTTCTTTTTCGGTTACAGTACTTGCTACTTTGTCCTGGATAGGGCTAGAAGCCTTTTCTGGAATTTCTCTTGGCGGACTAACATCCTTTTTGATGACATCTTCCTTGGTCAAAGAAACATCTTTTACAGGACTTGGTTCCTTCTCTAAAGCAGCACTGGCTTCTATGTCCTGGATAGGGCTAGCTGACTTTTCTGAAATTTCTTTAGTTGTGCTAACATCCTTTATGATGACATCTTCCTTGATCAAAGAAACATCTTTTACAGTACTTGGTTCCTTCTCTAAAGCAGGACTTGGTGCTTTGTCTTGGATTATGCTAGAAGCCTTTTCTAGAATTTCCTTTAGCGGACTTTCATCCTTTTCGATGACATCTTTCTTGGTCAAAGAAATATCTTTAACAGGGCTTGGTTCTTTTTCGGTTACAGTACTTGCTACTTTGTCGTGGATAGGGCTAGAAGCCTTTTCTGGAATGGCTTTCGATGGACTGACATCAATTTCTATGACATATTTCTTGGTCAAAGAAATATCTTTATCAGAACTTGGTTCCTTTTCTGACACAGGACTCTTCTCTTTGTCTTTGAGAGTGGTAGCCGATTTTTCTGGAATTTCTTTAGTTGGGCTATCATCCTTTTCGGTGACATATTCCTTGGTCAAAGAAATATCTTTAGCAGGACTTGGTTCCTTTTCTGATACAGGACTCTTCTCTTTCTCTTTGATAGTGGAAGACGATTTTTCTGGAATTACTTTGGGCGGGCTGACATCCTTTTCGATGACATCTTCCTTGGTAACAGAAATATCTTTATCACAACTTGGTTCTTTTTCTGATACAGGACTTCGTACTATGTCTATGATAGGGCTAGTGACCTTTTCTGCAATTTCTTTAGATGGGCTTACATCCTTATCTATGACATCTTCCTTAGTTAAAGAAAGATCTTTAACCGGGCTTGGTTCCTTTTCTAATGCAGGACTTGGTACTTTGTCTTGGATAGGGCTAGAAGCCTTTTCTGGAATTCCTTTAGATGGGCTTACATCCTTTTTGATGACAATATCTTCCTTGGCCAAAGAAATATCTTTTACAGGGCTTGCTTCCTTTTCTAATGCAGTACTTGCTTCTTTGTCTTGAATAGGGCTAGCGGCCTTTTCTGAAATTTCTTTAGATGGACTGACATCATTTTTGATGATATCTTCCTTGGCCAAAGAAATATCTTTTACAGGGCTTGGTTCCTTCTCTAAAGCAGGACTTGGTACCTTGTCCTGTGTAGGGCTCGGGGCCTTTTCTGGAATGACTTTAGATGGACTGACATCCTTTTTGATGATATCTTCCTTGGCCAAAGAAATATCTTTTACAGGGCTTGCTTCCTTTTCTAATGCAGGACTTGCTTCTTTGTCTTGAGTAGGGCTAGCGGCCTTTTCTGCAATTTCTTTAGATGGGCTTACATCCTTTTTGATGACTTCTTCCTTGGCTAAAGAAATATCTTTTACAGGACTTGCTTCCTTGTCTATTGCAGGACTTGCTTCTTTGTCTTGAATAGGGCTAGCGGCGTGTTCTGGAATTTCCTTTAGCGGACTTTCATCCTTTTCGGTGATATCTTCCTTGGTCAAAGAAACATCTTTTACAGGGCTTGCTACCTTTTCTAACGCAGGACTTGGTACTTTGTCTTGGATAGGGCTAGAAGCCTTTTCTGGAATGGCTGTAGATGGAATGACATCCTTTTCGATGAAATCTTTCTTGGTCAAAGAAATATCTTTTACTGGGCTTTGTTCTTTTTCTGATGCAGGACTTGGTACTTTGTCCTCGATAGGGCTAGCCGTCTTTTCCAGAATTTCTTTAGATGGGCTTACATCCTTTTTGATGACATCTTCTTTGGTCAAAGAAATTTCTTTTACTGGGCTTTGTTCTTTTTCTGATGCAGGACGTGGTACTTTGTCCTCGATAGGGCTAGAAGCCTTTTCTGGAATGGCTTTAGATGGACTGACATCAATTTCTATGACATATTTCTTGGTCAAAGAAATATCTTTATCAGAACTTGGTTCCTTTTCTGACACAGGATTCTTCTCTTTGTCTTTGACAGTGGTAGCCGATTTTTCTGGAATTTCTTTAGTTGGGCTTTCATCCTTTTCGGTGACATATTCCTTGGTCAAAGAAATATCTTTAGCAGGACTTGGTTCCTTTTCTGATACAGGACTCTTCTCTTTCTCTTTGATAGTGGAAGACGATTTTTCTGGAATTACTTTGGGCGGGCTGACATCCTTTTCGATGACATCTTCCTTGGTAACAGAAATATCCTTATCACAACTTGGTTCCTTTTCTGATACAGGACTTCGTACTGTGTCTATGATAGGGCTAGTGACCTTTTCTGCAATTTCTTTAGATGGGCTTAAATCCTTATCTATGACATCTTCCTTAGTGAAAGAAAGATCTTTAACAGGGCTTGGTTCCTCTTCTAAAGCAGGACTTGGTACTTTGTCTTGGATAGGGCTAGAAGCGTTTTCTGGAATTCCTTTAGATGGGATTACATCCTTTTTGATGACAATATCTTCCTTGGTCAAAGAAAGATCTTTAACAGGGCTTGGTTCCTTTTCTAATGCAGGACTTGGTACTTTGTCTTGGATAGGGCTAGAAGCCTTTTCTGGAATTCCTTTAGATGGGCTTACATCCTTATCGATGACATCTTCCTTGGTTAAAGAAACATCTTTTACAGGGCTTGGTTCCTTTTCTAAAGTAGGACTTGGTACCTTGTCCTGGATAGGGCTAACCGACTTTTCTGGAATTTCTCTAGGTGGGCCTAGATCCTTTTTGATGACATCTTTCTTGGTCAAAGAAACGTCTCTTACTGGGCTTTGTTCTTTATCTGATGCAGGACTTGGTACTTTGTCTTGAATAGGGCTAGAAGCCTTTTCTGGAATTGCTTTAGATGGGCTGACATCCTTTTCGATGACATTTTCTTTTGTCAAAGAAACATCTTTAACAAGGATTGCTTCCTTTACTAATGCAGGACTTGGTTCCTTGTCTTGAATTGGGCTAGCGGCCTTTTGTTGAATTTCTTTAGATGGGCTTACATCCTTATCGATGACATCTTCCTTGGTTAAAGAAACATCTTTTACAGGGCTTGCTTCCTTTTCTAACGCAGGACTTGGTACTTTGTCTTGAATAGGGCTAGCGGCCTTTTCTGGAATTTCTTTAGATGGGCTTACATCCTTATCGATGACATCTTCCTTGGTAAAAGATACATCTTTTACAGAGCTTGGTTCCTTTTCTAATGCAGGACTTGGTACCTTGTCATCAATAGGGCTAAAAGCCTTTTCTGGAAATGCTTTAGATGGGCTGACTTCCTTTTCGATGACATCTTTTTTGGTCAAAGTAACATCTTTTACAGGGCTTGCTTCCTTTTCTAATGCAGGACTTGGTGCCTTGTCTTGGATAGGGCTAGAAGCCTTTTCTGCAATTTCTTTAGATGGGCTAACATCCTTATCGATGACATCTTCCTTGGTAAAAGATACATCTTTTACAGGGCTTGGTTCCTTTTCTAATGCAGGACTTGGTACCTTGTCATGAATAGGGCTAGAAGCCTTTTCTAGAATTGCTTTAGATCGGCTGACTTTCTTTTCGATGACATCTTTTTTGGTCAAAGTACCATCTTTTACAGGGCTTGCTTCCTTTTCTAATGCAGGACTTGGTGCCTTGTCTTGGATAGGGCTAGAAGCCTTTTCTGGAATTGTTTTAGATGGGCAGACATTCTTTTCGATGACATCTTCTTTGGTCAAAGAAACATCTTTTACAGGGCTTGCTTCCTTTTCTAATACAGCACTTGGTAACTTGTCTTGAATAGGGCTAGAAGCCTTTTCTGGAATTGCTTTAGATGGGCTGATATCCTTTTCGATGACATCTTCTTTGGTCAAAGTAACATCTTTTACAAGGATTGCTTCCTTTACTAATGCAGGACTTGGTTCCTTGTCTTGAATTGGGCTAGCGGCCTTTTGTTGAATTTCTTTAGATGGGCTTACATCCTTATCGATGACATCTTCCTTGGTTAAAGAAATATCTTTTACAGGGCTTGCTTCCTTTTCTAAAGCAGGACTTGGTGCTTTGTCTTGGATTATGCTAGAAGCCTTTTCTGGAATTTCCTTTAGATGGGCTTACATCCTCATCGATGACATCTTCTCTTGGTCAAAGAAATATCTTTTACAGGGCTTGGTTCTTTTTCGGTTACAGTACTTGCTACTTTGTCGTGGATAGGGCTAGGGGCCTTTTCTGTTATTTCTCTGGGCGGGCTTTCATCCTTTTTGATGATATCTTCCTTGGTCAAAGAAATATATTTTTCAGGGCTTGGTTCCTTTTCTAAAGCAGGACTTGGTACTTTGTCCTGGATAGGGCTAGCGGCCTTTTTCTGGAATTTCTTTAGACGGGCTATCATCCTTTTGATGACATCTTCCTTGGCCAAAGAAATATCTTTTACAGGACTTGCTTCCTTCTCTAATTCAGGACTTGGTACTTTGTCCTGGATAGGGCTAGCGGCCTTTTCTGGAATTGCTTTTGATGGGCTTACATCCTTTTCGATGACATCTTCCTTGGCAAAAGTAACATCTTTTACAGGGCTTGCATCCTTTTCTAATGCAGGACTTGGTACCTTGTCCTGGATAGGGCTAGCCGACTTATTTTTGGAATTTCTCTAGGCAGGCTTACATCCTTTTTGATGACATCTTCCTTGGTCATAGAAATATCTATTACAGGACTTGCTTCCTTCTCTAATTCAGGACTTGGTACATTGTCCTGTGTAGGGCTAGGGGCCTTTTCTGTTATTTCTCTGGGCGGGCTTTCATCCTTTTTGATGATATCTTCCTTGGTCAAAGAAATATCTTTTTCAGGGCTTGGTTCCTTTTCTAAAGCAGGACTTGGTACTTTGTCCTGGATAGGGCTAGCGGCCTTTTCTGGAATTGCTTTAGATGGGCTCACATCCTTTTCGATGACATCTTCAGTGGTTAAAGTAACATCTTTTACAGGGCTTGCATCCTTTTCTAATGCAGGACTTGGTACTTTGTCCTGGATAGGGCTAGCCGACTTTTCTGGAATTTCTCTTGGCGGGCTTACATCCTTTTTGATGACATCTTCCTTGGCCAAAGAAATATCTTTTACAGGACTTGCTTCCTTCTCTAATTCAGGACTTGGTTCCTTGTCCTGGATAGGGCTAGCCGATTTTTCTGGAATTTCTCTAGGCGGGCTTACATCCTTTTTGATGACATCTTCCTTGGTCATAGAAATATCTATTACAGGGCTTGGCTCTTCTCCAATTCAGGACTTGGTACCTTGTCCTGTGTAGGGGGGGGGAAGGGGGCCTTTTCTGTTATTTCTCTAGGCGGGCTTACATCCTTTTGATGACATCTTCCTTGGTCAAAGAAATATCTTTTACAGGTCTTGCTTCCTTTTCCAATTCAGGACTTGGTACCTTGTCCTGTTGGGGGGGGCCGTTTTTTTGGAATTTCCCCCGGGGGGCTTCCCTCTTTTTTTGGGATCTCCCCTTTTTGTAGAAAAATCTTTTACAGGACTTGCTTCCTTCTCTAATTCAGGACTTGGTAACTTGTCCTAGGGGGCCTAGGGGCCTTTTCTGTTATTTCTCTAGGCGGCTTTCATCCTTTTTGATGACATCTTCCTTGGTCAAAGAAACATCTTTTACAGGGCTTGCTTCCTTTTCTAATGCAGGACTTGGTACTTTGTCCTGGATAGGGCTAGCGGCCTTTTCTGGAATTGCTTTAGATGGGCTCACATCCTTTTCGATGACATCTTCAGTGGTTAAAGTAACATCTTTTACAGGGCTTGCATCCTTTTCTAATTAGGACTTGGTACCTTTCGTCCTGGATAGGGCTAGCCGACTTTGGTGCTGGAATTTCTCTTGGCGGGCTTACATCCTTTTTGATGACATCTTCCTTGGTCAAAGTAACATCTTTTAACAGGGCTTGCATCCTTTTCTAATGCAGGACTTGGTACTTTGTCCTGGATAGGGCTAGCCGACTTTTCTGGAATTTCTCTTGGCGGGCTTACATCCTTTTTGATGACATCTTCCTTGGTCAAAGTAACATCTTTTACAGGGCTTGCATCCTTTTCTAATGCAGGACTTGGTTCCTTGTCCTGGATAGGGCTAGCCGACTTTTCTGGAATTTCTCTAGGTGGGCTTACATCCTTTTTAATGACATCTTCCTTGGTCATAGAAATATCTATAACAGGACTTGCTTCCTTTTCTAATTCAGGACTTGGTACCTTGTCCTGTGTAGGGCTAGGGGCCTTTTCTGTTATTTCTCTGGGCGGGCTTACATCCTTTTCGATGACATCTTCTGTGGTTAAAGAAACATCTTTTACAGGGCTTGCATCCTTTTCTAATGCAGGACTTGGTACTTTGTCCTGGATAGGGCTAGCCGACTTATTTGGAATTTCTCTAGGCAGGCTTACATCCTTTTTGATGACATCTTCCTTGGTCATAGAAATATCTATTACAGGACTTGCTTCCTTCTCTAATTCAGGACTTGGTACATTGTCCTGTGTAGGGCTAGGGGCCTTTTCTGTTATTTCTCTGGGGGGTTTCATCCTTTTGATGATATCTTCCTTGGTCAAAGAAATATATTTTTCAGGGCTTGGTTCCTTTTCTAAAGCAGGACTTGGTACTTTGTCCTGGATAGGGCTAGCGGCCTTTTCTGGAATTGCTTTAGATGGGCTCACATCCTTTTCGATGACATCTTCAGTGGTTAAAGTAACATCTTTTACAGGGCTTGCATCCTTTTCTAATGCAGGACTTGGTACTTTGTCCTGGATAGGGCTAGCCGACTTTTCTGGAATTTCTCTTGGCGGGCTTACATCCTTTTTGATGACATCTTCCTTGGCCAAAGAAATATCTTTTACAGGACTTGCTTCCTTCTCTAATTCAGGACTTGGTTCCTTGTCCTGGATAGGGCTAGCCGATTTTTCTGGAATTTCTCTAGGCGGGCTTACATCCTTTTTGATGACATCTTCCTTGGTCATAGAAATATCTATTACAGGTCTTGCTTCCTTCTCCAATTCAGGACTTGGTACCTTGTCCTGTGTAGGGCTAGGGGCCTTTTCTGTTATTTCTCTAGGCAGGCTTACATCATTTTTGATGACATCTTCCTTGGTCAAAGAAATATCTTTTACAGGGCTTGGTTCCTTTTCTAAAGCAGGACTTGGTACTTTGTCCTGGATAGGGCTAGCGGCCTTTTCTGGAATTGCTTTAGATGGGCTTACATCCTTTTCGATGACATCTTCTGTGGTTAAAGAAACATCTTTTACAGGGCTTGCATCCTTTTCTGATGCAGGACGTGGTACTTTGTCCTCGATAGGGCTAGCTGTCTTTTCCGGAATTTCTCTAGACGGGCTATCATCCTTTTTGATAAAATCTTCCTTGGCCAAAGAAATATCTTTTACAGGACTTGCTTCCTTCTCTAATTCAGGACTTGGTTCCTTGTCCTGGATAGGGCTAGCCGATTTTTCTGGAATATCTCTAGGCGGGCTTACATCCTTTTTGATGACATCTTCCTTGGTCATAGAAATATCTATTACAGGGCTTGCTTCCTTCTCCAATTCAGGACTTGGTACCTTGTCCTGTGTAGGGCTAGGGGCCTTTTCTGTTATTTCTCTAGGCGGGCTTACATCCTTTTTGATGACATCTTCCTTGGTCAAAGAAATATCTTTTACAGGTCTTGCTTCCTTTTCTAATGCAGGACTTGGTTCCTTGTCCTGGATAGGGCTAGCCGATTTTTTTGGAATTTCACTAGGCGGGCTTACATCCTTTTTGATGACATCTTCCTTTGTCATAGAAATATCTATTACAGGACTTGCTTCCTTCTCTAATTCAGGACTTGGTAACTTGTCCTGTGTAGGGCTAGGGGCCTTTTCTGTTATTTCTCTGGGGGGGCTTTCATCCTTTTTGATGACATCTTCCTTGGTCAAAGAAACATCTTTTTCAGGGCTTGGTTCCTTTTCTAAAGCAGGACTTGGTACTTTGTCCTGGATAGGGCTAGCGGCCTTTTCTGGAATTGCTTTAGATGGGCTCACATCCTTTTCGATGACATCTTCAGTGGTTAAAGTAACATCTTTTACAGGGCTTGCATCCTTTTCTAATGCAGGACTTGGTACTTTGTCCTGGATAGGGCTAGCCGTCTTTTCTGGAATTTCTCTTGGCGGGCTTACATCCTTTTTGATGACATCTTCCTTGGTCAAAGTAACATCTTTTACAGGACTTGCTTCCTTCTTTAATTCAGGACTTGGTACCTTGTCCTGGATAGGGCTAGCCGACTTTTCTTGAATTTCTCTTGGCGGGCTGACATCTTTTTTGATGACATCTTCCTTGGTCAAAGTAACATCTTTTACAGGGCTTGCATCCTTTTCTAATGCAGGACTTGGTACTTTGTCCTGGATAGGGCTAGCCGACTTTTCTGGAATTTCTCTTGGCGGGCTTACATCCTTTTTGATGACATCTTCCTTGGTCAAAGTAACATCTTTTACAGGGCTTGCATCCTTTTCTAATGCAGGACTTGGTTCCTTGTCCTGGATAGGGCTAGCCGACTTTTCTGGAATTTCTCTAGGTGGGCTTACATCCTTTTTAATGACATCTTCCTTGGTCATAGAAATATCTATAACAGGACTTGCTTCCTTTTCTAATTCAGGACTTGGTACCTTGTCCTGTGTAGGGCTAGGGGCCTTTTCTGTTATTTCTCTGGGCGGGCTTACATCCTTTTCGATGACATCTTCTGTGGTAAAAGTAACATCTTTTACAGGGCTTGCATCCTTTTCTAATGCAGGACTTGGTACTTTGTCCTGGATAGGGCTAGCCGACTTATTTGGAATTTCTCTAGGCAGGCTTACATCCTTTTTGATGACATCTTCCTTGGTCATAGAAATATCTATTACAGGACTTGCTTCCTTCTCTAATTCAGGACTTGGTACATTGTCCTGTGTAGGGCTAGGGGCCTTTTCTGTTATTTCTCTGGGCGGGCTTTCATCCTTTTTGATGATATCTTCCTTGGTCAAAGAAATATCTTTAACAGGTCTTGCTTCCTTTTCTAATGCAGGACTTGGTACTTCGTCCTGGATAGGGCTAGCCGACTTTCCTTGAATTTCTCTAGCCGGGCTTACATCCTTTTTGATGATATCTTCCTTGGTCAAAGTAACATCTTTTTCAGGGCTTGGTTCCTTTTCTAAAGCAGGACTTGGTACTTTGTCCTGGATAGGGCTAGCGGCCTTTTCTGGAATTGCTTTAGATGGGCTTACATCCTTTTCGATGACATCTTCTGTGGTTAAAGTAACATCTTTTACAGGGCTTGCATCCTTTTCTAATGCAGGACTTGGTACTTCGTCCTGGATAGGGCTAGCTGACTTTGCTGGAATTTCTCTAGGCGGGCTTACATCCTTTTTGATGATATCTTCCTTGGTCAAAGTAGCATCTTTTTCGGGGCTTGGTTCCTTTTCTAAAGCAGGACTTGGTACTTTGTCCTGGATAGGGCTAGCGGCCTTTTCTGGAATGGCTTTAGATGGGCTTACATCCTTTTTGATGACATCTTCCTTGGTCATAGAAATATCTATTACAGGGCTTGCTTCCTTTTCTAATGCAGGACTTGGTTCCTTGTCCTGGATAGGGCTTTTGATTTCACTGGCGGGCTTACATCCTTTTTGATGACATCTTCCTTTGTCATAGAAATATCTATTACAGGACTTGCTTCCTTCTCAATCAGGACTTGGTAACTTGTCCTGTGTAGGGCAGGGGCCTTTCCTGTTATTTCTCTAGGGGGGCTTTCATCCTTTTTGATGACATCTTCCTTGGTCAAAGTAACATATTTTTCAGGGCTTGGTTCCTTTTCTAAAGTAGGACTTGGTACTTTGTCCTGGATAGGGCTAGCGGCCTTTTCTGGAATTGCTTTAGATGGGCTCACATCCTTTTCGATGACATCTTCAGTGGTTAAAGTAACACCTTTTACAGGGCTTGCATCCTTTTCTAATGCAGGACTTGGTACTTTGTCCTGGATAGGGCTAGCTGACTTTTCTGGAATTTCTCTTGACGGGCTTACATCCTTTTTGATGACATCTTCCTTGGTCAAAGTTATATCTTTTACAGGACTTGCTTCCTTCTTTAATTCAGGACTTGGTACCTTGTCCTGGATAGGGCTAGCCGATTTTTCTGGAATTTCTCTAGGCGGGCTTACATCCTTTTTGATGACATCTTCCTTGGTCATAGAAATATCTATTACAGGTCTTGCTTCCTTCTCAATAGGATTGGTACCTTGTCTTGGGGGGGGGGGGGCCTTTTCTGGGGCCTTTTCATTTCTCTAGGGGGAGGCTTACATCCTTTTTGATGACATCTTCCTTGGTCAAAGAAATATCTTTTACAGGTCTTGCTTCCTTTTCTAATGCAGGACTTGGTTCCTTGTCCTGGATAGGGCTAGCCGATTTTTTTGGAATTTCACTAGGCGGGCTTACATCCTTTTTGATGACATCTTCCTTTGTCATAGAAATATCTATTACAGGACTTGCTTCCTTCTCTAATTCAGGACTTGGTAACTTGTCCTGTGTAGGGCTAGGGGCCTTTTCTGTTATTTCTCTGGGGGGGCTTTCATTCTTTTTGATGACATCTTCCTTGGTCAAAGAAACATCTTTTTCAGGGCTTGGTTCCTTTTCTAAAGCAGGACTTGGTACTTTGTCCTGGATAGGGCTAGCGGCCTTTTCTGGAATTGCTTTAGATGGGCTCACATCCTTTTCGATGACATCTTCAGTGGTTAAAGTAACATCTTTTACAGGGCTTGCATCCTTTTCTAATGCAGGACTTGGTACTTTGTCCTGGATAGGGCTAGCTGACTTTTCTGGAATTTCTTTTGGCGGGCTTACATCCTTTTTGATGACATCTTCCTTGGCCAAAGTAATATCTTTTACAGGACTTGCTTCCTTCTCTAATTCAGGACTTGGTACCTTGTCCTGGATAGGGCTAGCCGACTTTTCTGGAATTTCTCTAGGCGGGCTTACATCCTTTTTGATGACATCTTCCTTGGTCATAGAAATATCTATTACAGGTCTTGCTTCCTTCTCCAATTCAGGACTTGGTACCTTGTCATGTGTAGGGCTAGGGGCCTTTTCTGTTATTTCTCTAGGCAGGCTTACATCCTTTTTGATGACATCTTCCTTGGTCAAAGAAATATCTTTTACAGGTCTTGCTTCCTTTTCTAATGCAGGACTTGGTTCCTTGTCCTGGATAGGGTAGCCGATTTTTTGGAATTTCACTAAGGCGGGCTTACATCCTTTTTGATGACATCTTCCTTTGTCATAGAAATATCTATTACAGGACTTGCTTCCTTCTCTAATTAGGACTTGGTAACTTGTCCTGTGTAGGGCTAGGGGCCTTTTTGTTATTTCTCTGGGGGGCTTTCATCCTTTTTGATGACATCTTCCTTGGTCAAAGAAACATCTTTTTCAGGGCTTGGTTCCTTTTCTAAAGCAGGACTGGACTTTGTCCTGGATAGGGCTAGCCGACTTTTCTGGAATTTCTCTTGGCGGGCTTACATCCTTTTGATGACATCTTCCTTGGTCAAAGTAACATCTTTTACAGGGCTTGTATCCTTTTTCTAATGCAGGACTTGGTTCCTTGTCCTGTGTAGGGCTAGGGGCCTTTTCTGTTATTTCTCTAGGCAGGCTTACATCCTTTTTGATGACATCTTCCTTGGTCATAGAAATATCTATTACAGGTCTTGCTTCCTTCTCTAATTCAGGACTTGGTACCTTGTCCTGTGTAGGGGCTAGGGGCCTTTTCTGTTATTTCTCTAGGCAGGCTTACATCCTTTTTGATGACATCTTCCTTGGTCAAAGAAATATCTTTTACAGGTCTTGCTTCCTTTTCTAATGCAGGACTTGGTTCCTTGTCCTGGATAGGGCTAGCCGATTTTTTTGGAATTTCACTAGGCGGGCTTACATCCTTTTTGATGACATCTTCCTTTGTCATAGAAATATCTATTACAGGACTTGCTTCCTTCTCTAATTCAGGACTTGGTAACTTGTCCTGTGTAGGGCTAGGGGCCTTTTCTGTTATTTCTCTGGGGGGGCTTTCATCCTTTTTGATGACATCTTCCTTGGTCAAAGAAACATCTTTTTCAGGGCTTGGTTCCTTTTCTAAAGCAGGACTTGGTACTTTGTCCTGGATAGGGCTAGCGGCCTTTTCTGGAATTGCTTTAGATGGGCTCACATCCTTTTCGATGACATCTTCAGTGGTTAAAGTAACATCTTTTACAGGGCTTGCATCCTTTTCTAATGCAGGACTTGGTACTTTGTCCTGGATAGGGCTAGCTGACTTTTCTGGAATTTCTTTTGGCGGGCTTACATCCTTTTTGATGACATCTTCCTTGGCCAAAGAAATATCTTTTACAGGACTTGCTTCCTTCTCTAATTCAGGACTTGGTTCCTTGTCCTGGATAGGGCTAGCCGACTTTTCTGGAATTTCTCTAGGCGGGCTTACATCCTTTTTGATGACATCTTCCTTGGTCATAGAAATATCTATTACAGGTCTTGCTTCCTTCTCCAATTCAGGACTTGGTACCTTGTCCTGTGTAGGGCTAGGGGCCTTTTCTGTTATTTCTCTAGGCAGGCTTACATCCTTTTTGATGACATCTTCCTTGGTCAAAGAAATATCTTTTACAGGTCTTGCTTCCTTTTCTAATGCAGGACTTGGTTCCTTGTCCTGGATAGGGCTAGCCGATTTTTTTGGAATTTCACTAAGCGGGCTTACATCCTTTTTGATGACATCTTCCTTTGTCATAGAAATATCTATTACAGGACTTGCTTCCTTCTCTAATTCAGGACTTGGTAACTTGTCCTGTGTAGGGCTAGGGGCCTTTTCTGTTATTTCTCTGGGGGGGCTTTCATCCTTTTTGATGACATCTTCCTTGGTCAAAGAAACATCTTTTTCAGGGCTTGGTTCCTTTTCTAAAGCAGGACTTGGTACTTTGTCCTGGATAGGGCTAGCGGCCTTTTCTGGAATTGCTTTAGATGGGCTCACATCCTTTTCGATGACATCTTCAGTGGTTAAAGTAACATCTTTTACAGGGCTTGCATCCTTTTCTAATGCAGGACTTGGTACTTTGTCCTGGATAGGGCTAGCCGACTTTTCTGGAATTTCTCTTGGCGGGCTTACATCCTTTTTGATGACATCTTTCTTGGTCAAAGTAACATCTTTTACAGGACTTGCTTCCTTCTTTAATTCAGGACTTGGTACCTTGTCCTGGATAGGGCTAGCTGACTTTTCTTGAATTTCTCTTGGCGGGCTGACATCTTTTTTGATGACATCTTCCTTGGTAAAAGTAACATCTTTTACAGGGCTTGCATCCTTTTCTAATGCAGGACTTGGTACTTTGTCCTGGATAGGGCTAGCCGACTTTTCTGGAATTTCTCTTGGCGGGCTTACATCCTTTTTGATGACATCTTCCTTGGTCAAAGTAACATCTTTTACAGGACTTGCTTCCTTTTCTAATTCAGGACTTGGTACCTTGTCCTGTGTAGGGCTAGGGGCCTTTTCTGTTATTTCTCTGGGCGGGCTTTCATCCTTTTTCATGACATCTTCCTTGGTTAAAGAAACATCTTTTTCAGGGCTTGGTTCCTTTTCTAAAGCAGGACTTGGTACTGTGTCCTGGATAGGGCTAGCGGCCTTTTCTGGAATTGCTTTAGATGGGCTGACATCCTTTTCGATGACATCTTCTGTGGTCAAAGTAACATCTTTTACAGGGCTTGCATCCTTTTCTAATGCAGGACTTGGTAATTGGTCCTGGATAGGGCTAGCCGACTTTTCTGGAATTTCACTTGGCGGGCTGACATCTTTTTTGATGACATCTTCCTTGGTCAAAGTAACATCTTTTACAGGGCTTGCATCCTTTTCTAATGCAGGACTTGGTACTTTGTCCTGGATAGGGCTAGCCGACTTTTCTGGAATTTCTCTTGGCGGGCTTACATCCTTTTTGATGACATCTTCCTGGGTCAAAGAAATATCTTTTACATGGCTTTCTTCCTTTTCTAATGCAGGACTTGGTACTTCGTCCTTGATAGGGCTAGCAAACTTTCCTGGAATTTCTCTAGGCGGGCTTACATCCTTTTTGATGATATCTTTCATGGTCAAAGAAAAATCTTTTACAGGGCTTGCTTCCTTTTCTAATGCAGGACTTAGTTCCTTGTCCTGGATAGGGCTAGCCGATTTTTCTGGAATTTCACTAGGCGGGCTTACATCCTTTTTGATGACATCTTCCTTGGTCATAGAAATATCTATTACAGGACTTGCTTCCTTCTCTAATTCAGGACTTGGTAACTTGTCCTGTGTAGGGCTAGGGGCCTTTTCTGTTATTTCTCTGGGGGGGGTTTCATCCTTTTTGATGACATATTCCTTGGTCAAAGAAACATCTTTTTCAGGGCTTGGTTCCTTTTCTAAAGCAGGACTTCGTACTTTGTCCTGGATAGGGCTAGCGGCCTTTTCTGGAATTGCTTTAGATGGGCTTTCATCCTTTTCGATGACATCTTCAGTGGTTAAAGTAACATCTTTTACAGGGCTTGCATCCTTTTCTAATGCAGGACTTGGTACTTTGTCCTGGATAGGGCTAGCCAATTTTTCTGGAATTTCTCTAGGCGGGCTTACATCCTTTTTGATGACATCTTCCTTGGTCATAGAAATATCTATTACAGGGCTTGCTTCCTTCTCTAATTCAGGACTTCGTACCTTGTCCTGTGTAGGGCTAGGGGCCTTTTCTGTTATTTCTCTAGGCGGGCTTACATCCTTTTTCATGACATCTTCCTTGGTTAAAGAAACATCTTTTTCAGGGCTTGCATCCTTTTCTAATGCAGGACTTGGTACTATGTCCTGGATAGGGCTAGCCGTTTTTTCTGGAATTTCTCTAGGCGGGCTTACATCCTTTTTAATGACATCTTCCTTGGTCATAGAAATATCTATAACAGGACTTGCTTCCTTTTCTAATTCAGGACTTGGTACCTTGTCCTGTGTAGGGCTAGGGGCCTTTTCTGTTATTTCTCTGGGGGGGCTTTCGTCCTTTTTGATGACATCTTCCTTGGTCAAAGAAACATCTTTTTCAGGGCTTGGTTCCTTTTCTAAAGCAGGACTTGGTACTTTGTCCTGGATAGGGCTAGCGGCCTTTTCTGGAATTGCTTTAGATGGGCTCACATCCTTTTCGATGACATCTTCAGTGGTTAAAGTAACATCTTTTACAGGGCTTGCATCCTTTTCTAATGCAGGACTTGGTACTTTGTCCTGGATAGGGCTAGCCGACTTTTCTGGAATTTCTCTTGGCGGGCTGACATCTTTTTTGATGACATCTTCCTTGGTCAAAGTAACATCTTTTACATGGCTTTCTTCCTTTTCTAATGCAGGACTTGGTACTTCGTCCTTGATAGGGCTAGCCGACTTTCCTGGAATTTCTCTAGGCGGGCTTACATCCTTTTTGATGACATCTTCCTTGGTCAAAGAAACATCTTTTTCAGGGCTTGGTTCCTTTTCTAAAGCAGGACTTGGTACTTTGTCCTGGATAGGGCTAGCGGCCTTTTCTGGAATTGCTTTAGATGGGCTTACATCCTTTTCGATGACATCTTCAGTGGTTAAAGTAACATCTTTTACAGGGCTTGCATCTTTTTCTAATGCAGGACTTGGTACTTTGTCCTGGATAGGGCTAGCCGACTTTTCTGGAATTTCTCTTGGTGGGCTTACATCCTTTTTGATGACATCTTCCTTGGTCATAGAAATATCTATTACAGGACTTGCTTCCTTCTTTAATTCAGGACTTGGTACCTTGTCCTGGATAGGGCTAGCCGACTTTTCTGGAATTTCTCTTGGCGGGCTGACATCTTTTTTGATGACATCTTCCTTGGTCAAAGAAACATCTTTTTCAGGGCTTGGTTCCTTTTCTAAAGCAGGACTTGGTACTTTGTCCTGGATAGGGCTAGCGGCCTTTTCTGGAATTGCTTTAGATGGGCTTACATCCTTTTCGATGACATCTTCAGTGGTTAAAGTAACATCTTTTACAGGGCTTGCATCCTTTTCTAATGCAGGACTTGGTACTTTGTCCTGGATAGGGCTAGCCGACTTTTCTGGAATTTCTCTTGGTGGGCTTACATCCTTTTTGATGACATCTTCCTTGGTCAAAGTAACATCTTTAACAGGGCTTGCATCCTTTTCTAATGCAGGACTTGGTACTTTGTGCTGGATAGGGCTAGCCGACTTTTCTGGAATTTCTCTTGGCGGGCTGACATCTTTTTTGATGACATCTTCCTTGGTCAAAGTAACATCTTTTACATGGCTTTCTTCCTTTTCTAATGCAGGACTTGGTACTTTGTCCTGGATAGGGCTAGCGGCCTTTTCTGGAATTGCTTTAGATGGGCTGACATCCTTTTCGATGACATCTTCTGTGGTCAAAGTAACATCTTTTACAGGGCTTGCATCCTTTTCTAATGCAGGACTTGGTTCCTTGTCCTGGATAGGGCTAGCCGACTTTCCTGGAATTTCTCTAGGCGGGCTTACATCCTTTTTGATGATATCTTTCTTGGTCAAAGAAAAATCTTTTACAGGGCTTGCTTCCTTTTCTAATGCAGGACTTGGTAACTTGTACTGTGTAGGGCTAGGGGCCTTTTCTGTTATTTCTCTGGGGGGGCTTTCATCCTTTTCGATGACATCTTCAGTGGTTAAAGTAACATCTTTTACAGGGCTTGCATCCTTTTCTAATGCAGGACTTGGTACTTTGTCCTGGATAGGGCTAGCCGACTTTTCTGGAATTTCTCTTGGCGGGCTTACATCCTTTTTGATGACATCTTCCTTGGTCAAAGTAACATCTTTTACAGGGCTTGCATCCTTTTCTAATGCAGGACTTGGTTCCCTGTCCTGGATAGGGCTAGCCGACTTTTCTGGAATTTCTCTAGGTGGGCTTACATCCTTTTTGATGACATCTTCCTTGGTCATAGAAATATCTATTACAGGACTTGCTTCCTTCTTTAATTCAGGACTTGGTACCTTGTCCTGGATAGGGCTAGCCGATTTTTCTGGAATTTCTCTTGGCGGGCTGACATCTTTTTTGATGACATCTTCCTTGGTCAAAGTAACATCTTTTACAGGGCTTGCATCCTTTTCTAATGCAGGACTTGGTACTTTGTCCTGGATAGGGCAAGCCGACTTTGCTGGAATTTCTCTTGGCGGGCTTACATCCTTTTTGATGACATCTTCCTGGGTCAAAGAAATATCTTTTACATGGCTTTCTTCCTTTTCTAATGCAGGACTTGGTACTTTGTCCTGGATAGGGCTAGCGGCCTTTTCTGGAATTGCTTTAGATGGGCTGACATCCTTTTCGATGACATCTTCTGTGGTCAAAGTTACATCTTTTACAGGGCTTGCATCCTTTTCTAATGCAGGACTTGGTTCCTTGTCCTGGATAGGGCTAGCCGATTTTTCTGGAATTTCTCTAGGCGGGCTTACATCCTTTTTGATGACATCTTCCTTGGTCATAGAAATATCTATTACAGGACTTGCTTCCTTCTCTAATTCAGGACTTGGTACCTTGTCCTGTGTAGGGCTAGGGGCCTTTTCTGTTATTTTTCTGGGGGGGCTTTCATCCTTTTTCATGACATCTTCCTTGGTTAAAGAAACATCTTTTTCAGGGCTTGCATCCTTTTCTAATGCAGGACTTAGTACTTTGTCCTGGATAGGGCTAGCCGACTTTTCTGGAATTTCTCTTGGCGGGCTTACATCCTTTTTGATGACATCTTCCTTGGTCAAAGTAACATCTTTTACAGGGCTTGTATCCTTTTCTAATGCAGGACTTGGTTCCTTGTCCTGGATAGGGCTAACCGACTTTTCTGGAATTTCTCTAGGCGGGCTTTCATCCTTTTTGATGACATCTTCCTTGGTCATAGAAATATCTATTACAGGACTTGCATCCTTTTCTAATGCAGGACTTGGTACTTTGTCCTGGATAGGGCTAGCCGACTTTTCTGGAATTTCTCTAGGCGGGCTTACATCCTTTTTGATGACATCTTCCTTGGTCAAAGAAATATCTTTAACAGGGCTTGCTTCCTTTTCTAATGCAGGACTTGGTACTTCGTCCTGGATAGGGCTAGCCGACTTTTCTGGAAATTCTCTAGGCGGGCTTACATCCTTTTTGATGACATCTTCCTTGGTCAAAGTAACATCTTTTACAGGGCTTGTATCCTTTTCTAATGCAGGACTTGGTTCCTTGTCTTGGATAGGGCTAGCCGACTTTTCTGGAATTTCTCTAGGCGGGCTTTCATCCTTTTTGATGACATCTTTCTTGGTCATAGAAATATCTATTACAGGACTTGCTTCCTTCTCTAATTCAGGACTTGGTACCTTGTCCTGTGTAGGGCTAGGGGCCTTTTCTGTTATTTTTCTGGGGGGGCTTTCATCCTTTTTCATGACATCTTCCTTGGTTAAAGAAACATCTTTTTCAGGGCTTGCATCCTTTTCTAATGCAGGACTTAGTACTTTGTCCTGGATAGGGCTAGCCGACTTTTCTGGAATTTCTCTTGGCGGGCTTACATCCTTTTTGATGACATCTTCCTTGGTCAAAGTAACATCTTTTACAGGGCTTGTATCCTTTTCTAATGCAGGACTTGGTACTTTGTCCTGGATAGGGCTAGCCGACTTTTCTGGAATTTCTCTTGGCGGGCTTACATCCTTTTCGATGACATCTTCCTTGGTCAAAGAAATATCTTTAACAGGGCTTGCTTCCTTTTCTAATGCAGGACTTGGTACTTCGTCCTGGATAGGGCTAGCCGACTTTTCTGGAAATTCTCTAGGCGGGCTTACATCCTTTTTGATGACATCTTCCTTGGTCAAAGTAACATCTTTTACAGGGCTTATATCCTTTTCTAATGCAGGACTTGGTTCCTTGTCCTGGATAGGGCTAGCCGACTTTTCTGGAATTTCTCTAGGCGGGCTTTCATCCTTTTTGATGACATCTTCCTTGGTCATAGAAATATCTATTACAGTACTTGCTTCCTTCTCTAATTCAGGACTTGGTTCCTTATCCTGGATAGGGCTAGCCGACTTTTCTGGAATTTCTCTAGGCGGGCTTACATCCTTTTTGATGACATCTTCCTTGGTCAAAGAAATATCTTTAACAGGGCTTGCTTCCTTTTCTAATGCAGGACTTGGTACTTCGTCCTGGATAGGGCTAGCCGACTTTTCTGGAAATTCTCTAGGCGGGCTTACATCCTTTTTGATGACATCTTCCTTGGTCAAAGTAACATCTTTTACAGGGCTTGTATCCTTTTCTAATGCAGGACTTGGTTCCTTGTCCTGGATAGGGCTAGCCGACTTTTCTGGAATTTCTCTAGGCGGGCTTTCATCCTTTTTGATGACATCTTCCTTGGTCATAGAAATATCTATTACAGGACTTGCTTCCTTCTCTAATTCAGGACTTGGTTCCTTGTCCTGGATAGGGCTAGCCGACTTTTCTGGAATTTCTCTAGGCGGGCTTTCATCCTTTTTGATGACATCTTCCTTGGTCATAGAAATATCTATTACAGGACTTGCTTCCTTCTCTAATTCAGGACTTGGTACCTTGTCATGTGTAGGGCTAGGGGCCTTTTCTGTTAATTCTCTGGGCGGGCTTTCATCCTTTTTGATGACATCTTCCTTGGTCATAGAAATATCTATTACAGGACTTGCTTCCTTTTCTAATGCAGGACTTGGTTTCTTGCCTTGAATAGGGCTGGCGGCCTTTTCTGGAAATTCTCTAGGCGGGCTTACATCATCTTTGATGACATCTTTCTTGGTCAAAGTAACATCTTTTACAGGGCTTGCTACCTTTTCTAATGCAGGACTTGGTACTTTGTCCTGTTTAGGGCTAGCGGCCTTTTCTGGAATTGCTTTAGATCGGCTGACATCCTTTCCGATGACATCTTCTGTGGTCAAAGTAACATCTTTTACAGGGCTTGCATCCTTTTCTAATGCAGGACTTGGTACTTTGTCCTGGATAGGGCTAGCCGACTTTTCTGGAATTTCTCTTGGCGGGCTTACATCCTTTTTGATGACATCTTCCTTGGTCAAAGAAATATCTTTAACACGGCTTGCTTCCTTTTCTAATGCAGGACTTGGTACTTCGTCCTGGATAGGGCTAGCCGACTTTCCTGGAATTTTTCTAGGCGGGCTTACATCCTTTTTGATGATATCTTCCTTTGTCAAAGAAATATCTTTTACAGGGCTTGCTTCCTTTTTTAATGCAGGACTTGGTTCCTTGTCCTGGATAGGGCTAGCCGACTTTTCTGGAATTTCTCTAGGCGGGCTTACATCCTTTTTGATGATATCTTCCTTGGTCAAAGTAACATCTTTTACAGGGCTTGCATCCTTTTCTAATGCAGGACTTGGTACTTTGTCCTGGATAGGGCTAGCCGACTTTTCTGGAATTTCTCTGGTTGGGCTTACATCCTTTTTGATGACATCTTCCTTGGTTAAAGAAACATCTTTTTCAGGGCTTGGTTCCTTTCCTAAAGCAGGACTTGGTATTTTGTCCTGTATAGGGCTAGCGGCCTTTTCTGGAATTGCTTTAGATGGGCTGACATCCTTTTCGATGACATCTTCTGTGGTCAAAGTAACATCTTTTACAGGGCTTGCATCCTTTTCCAATGCAGGACTTGGTACTTTGTCCTGGATAGGGCTAGCCGACTTTTCTGGAATTTCTCTTGGCGGGCTTACATCCTTTTTGATGACATCTTCCTTGGTCATAGAAATATCTATTACAGGACTTGCTTCCTTCTCTAATTCAGGACTTGGTACCTTGTCCTGTGTAGGGCTATGGGCCTTTTCTATTATTTCTCTGGTTGGGCTTACATCCTTTTTGATGACATCTTCTTTGGTTAAAGAAACATCTTTTTCAGGGCTTGGTTCCTTTTCTAAAGCAGGACTTGGTACTTTGTCCTGTATTGGGCTAGCGGCCTTTTCTGGAATTGCTTTAGATGGGCTTACATCCTTTTTGATGACATCTTCCTTGGTCATAGAAATATCTTTTACAGGACTTGCTTCTTTTTTTAATTCAGGACTTGGTCCCTTGTCCTGTGTAGGGCTAGAGACCTTTTCTGGAATGGCTTCAGTTGGGCTTACATCCTTTTTGATGACATCTTCCTTGGTCATAGAAATATCTATTACAGGACTTGCTTCCTTCTCTAATTCAGGACTTGGTACCTTGTCCTGTGTAGGGCTATGGGCCTTTTCTATTATTTCTCTGGTTGGGCTTACATCCTTTTTGATGACATCTTCCTTGGTTATAGAAACATCTTTTTCAGGGCTTTGTTCTTTTTCTGGTGCAGGACGTGGTACTTTGTCCTCGAAAGGGCTAGAAGCCTTTTCTGGAATTGCTTTAGATGGGCTGACATCCTTTTCGATGAATTCTTCTTTGGTCAAAGTAACATCTTTTACAGGGATAGCTTTCTTTTCTAATGCAGGACTTGGTGCCTTGTCTTGAATAGGGCTAGAAGCCTTTTCTGGAATTGCTTTAGATGGGCTGACATCCTTTTTGATGATATCTCCCTTGGTCAAAGAAATATCTTTTACAGGGCTTGCTTCCTTTTCTAATGCAGGACTTGGTTCCTTGTCCAGGATAGGGCTAGCCAACTTTTCTGGAATTTCTCTAGGCGGGCTTATATCCTTTTTGATGACATCTTCCTTGGTCATAGAAATATCTATTACAGGACTTGCTTCTTTCTCTAATTCAGGACTTGGTACCTTGTCCTGTGTAGGGCTATGAGCCTTTTCTATTATTTCTCTGGGCGGGCTTATATCCTTTTTGATGATATGTTCCTTGGTCAAAGAAATATCTTTTACAGGGCTTGCTTCCTTTTCTAATGCAGGGCTTGGTACTTTGTCCTGGATAGGGCTAGCCGTCTTTTCTGGGATTCCTTTAGGCGGGCTTACATCCTTATCGATGACATCTTCCTTGGCAAGAGGACCGTCTTTAACAGGACTTGGTTCTTTTTCTAAAGCAGGACTTTGTCCTTGGTCCTGGATAGGGCTAGCAACCTTTCCTGGAATTTCTTCAGATGGGCTTTCATCCTTGCCAATGACTTTATCCTTTGTCAAAGTATCATTTTTAACAGGACTTGAGTCTTTTACTAAGCCTTGTTCTTTCTCTTGAATAATGATTACTGAAGCTTCTTTAGATGGACTTATATCCTTTTCTATTACGTCTTTTACTTGCAAATCTTTATCTTTCATTATAATTGTAGAGCCATTTGTATCTAAAGTTTGTTTTGCTGTTATAACGACTTTAGCGAGTTTTTTGTTGTCGACGATTTTGGTCTTTAAATTGTAATCGGAAATAAAAATTGTTATGACATTGACAATTGTAGGAACGTCTCTAATGAACATCTCTTTAGTCGTATTTACTGTCAGTTTTTCCTTATGTTTTAGTTTGTTTCGAGTTGTGAGTATGTCTTTTACTGTTACAATAGACAGTTTTTGTTTTATTTGTTTATCCCTTAATAAGACAATATCTTCTTTTTGTTTTTTATCAATTGCTTGATTTTCGAGGATGGTGAAGTCAGCTAGTTCGTTGATTTGAAATTCAGTTTTATCGTTGATATCAGTCAACATAGCACTTCCATCATTAACAATTATTATACTACCATTGGGATATTCATTTGTCGTTGTTATTATAGTGACAATCTTTAACTTTTGAATTATTCCATTTTTATGCATAAATTTAGTTTTGATTACCCGAGTCACTGTAAGTCTTTTGATAATGGTATTATTCTCATTAACCTCCTCTTTTTTCTCTAAAATTGTTTCCTCTGGTTCATCAAAGATAATGTAGTTTGTCAAATAATCTTGTATATCTTCATTAAAAGACAACAATTCTATCATATCTTTTTCAAAATCTGTTAGATCTTTGTAAGTAGTTTCAAGAACAGTTTTATGTGTATCTTCTGTTTTTATTTTTTCTTTTGAAGTTTCAGCAATTTTATCACTCTTTCTACTAAACAAACCTTTAGCTTTGCTTAGCTTCTCGTCAAACTTATCGATGAAACTTCCTATTACAGATTTACTCTCTTTTTTCTTTTCCTTCGTCGGTTCCTTCACAATTGACTCATCAATTTGTTCTTTTTCTTTAACAAGAATTTCTTCTTTTGTTTTATCTGTTTGTTTAATGTCTTTAGTGTCCAATGAAGGAGCAATTAACTCGGTACTTTTGATTTGTTCCTTTTGTTTAAGGTCCGCCATCTTTTCTTCTAACTTTTCTAATGTTTTAGCAGAATCCAATGTGATGCTTACTCGTTTTTCTGTCAATTGGCCATCAGTTTCTTGTTCTACCTCTGGTAGTACACATGTTAAAGTATTATTGTCTTGAATTTCTGTCTTTATTTTTTTTGTTTCGCTTAGTACTGTTTTTTCTGAAGGGTCGCTGATATCTTCAGATGTAAGCGATTTAATAGGCGATACTTCTTTCTGAGTTTTCTCAATCGTAGTATCTGATTTAATAACAGTGTCAACTTCATCACTTTTTGGTAGTAACTCATCTTTAATTGATTTGATTGAAGTTATTTTTCTTTGATCAAACAAGAAATCTGTTGTAATTTCAGCGATATTTTCGCAAGGCAATAATTTTTCTGGGGATTTTAACAAGATTGGTGATTTTTCTGCAATTAATTCGTCCAAGGATTTATCCGATTTTAAAACTTCAGCAACATCAGCAACAATTTTTTCTACTTCTTTAGGACTGATTGGAGGTTTGTCAGTTTGTTCTAAAATTTGAGCTTCTTCAATTTCTTTTTCTACATCTTCTGGTATTGAAGGTATCTTTTCAGGCATATGTAGTTCTTCAATAACCACAATATCATCTTTAATTGGCGAATCAACAGTTGTTATATGCGTTTCTCTGAGTTTTTCAGTAAATTGTGAAAAGTTGTATCGTTCATCATCGTATTCTTTTACAGGGTCCAAAGATTTAACAGATTTTTCAAGCTTAGAGGGTTCCTGATACATAGGTGAGTCAGGAGCAGAACCCGGAGTTACGGTCACCAATTCCGGGTGTGACAGACGTTGAGTTGTACTAACAATCACATCTTGAATAGTATTTGTTTCTTTAGGTGAGGTGGGTTTAATTATTATAGCCAGGTCTTTAGGAACTTTAATGTCTTTTTGAAGTATATAAATTTTACGTTTACTAACATCTTCGCCAGGAGTCTTTTTTTCCTCGTAAGTCCTATAATCAACTTCTTCGTGTAATGGTAAATCAGCTACTTCGTCAGGTGTTTTTACTATTTCTCTTATAAGTGTCTGCTGTGGAGTTTGTTTAGAACTTTTTTCGAAGCTAGTAAGATTTTGTATGTCAATTAAAGTTTTGGGGGCGGCAACTTCCTTTGTTTGTTCCTTTACATATTTTTCTTCAACCAACTCATCTTCTTTTATATCATCTAACGTAATTCGTTCATCTTCGGGTAGTGTAGGTGCCGTTGTGGCGCCTGATTCAATTGTGGTTGATACTTTCTCTTCAGGCTGTGATTCTTGTATTATATTCTCAATCGAGTCTTTTGGTTTCATAGCACTTTTGCTATCTGATGTCTTTTTTTCACTACTAATATCTTGTTTTTCTTCAACACTTATTGAATGCTCTTTAGAATCTAGACGTTTATCTTGGTCACCATTTTGAGTTATGGTTTCAGGCTTGAGATCCGCTTTTATTTCACTGATTTGCTTCTTTTCAGATTCCTCTTTATCTTTTATGTGTTTCCGTAGCTCATCTTCTTTCTCAACTATAGAATCTTCTGTATATTGTTCGACTTCTTCCTTTTCTATAATTAAATACTCTTCTTCAAAATCACCGTCAATGTTTCCTGTTTTAGTATCATCTAGTAGACAAGTGATCTTTTCTATATCAGATCTGCCAACGTATTCTACTCGTTCTTCCACTTCACTGTCTCTATTAAAGACCGCTTCGATTTCTCTAACAATTTCTTGCTCTTCTCGCTCATCAAACTCTTGCTGTTTGATCTCATCGAAAGATTTTGAGGTTTCCTCATCAGACTTTTTAGCCTCTTTTAAAATATCTTCGTAATTAACTCTTTGTAATCCCATAAGCTTAGACGTATCAGCTTTTGAAGATTTTATACTCTTTGATGGACTCTTAGCAGATTTGAGTCCCTTAATTGGCGATGTTACTGGCCTAGGTCTTCTAGATATTGGCTCTCTTTTCATTTTAGGTTCCCTTTTTTCACCTGCTTTTTGTATTAAATCCCGTTTCGGCGAAGCTTGTTTATATTTCGACTCAACAACTCTTCTGTTGCTAGCTTCTTTAACGCTTTTTGCTGGAGTGCTTCCGGGGCTAACTTTTCTGGTCTTTAGTTTTACTTTATCTTTAGCTAACTGCGACTGACTTTTGACATCAATGGATTTCTTTGGTGTTGCGGGTGGCGATTTTTTGTCATCAGCCACAATTTTCTTATCTAAAGAAGTCGTAGTTTTTCGATCTGTAACTTTTTGCGTTATCCGATTTGTTCTACTTTTTGTTACTGAGGCATATAATTCAGACTTAGGTTTTTCTGATTTTTTCTTTGCTTCAGCTTTTAATTTACTGTCTACATCGATTTTCTTTGTGTCGAACTTTGAGTGAGTAGTATCTTTGGTTTCGTCGGTTTTATCCATCCGTTTAGTCTTTATATCTGTAGATTTTTCTTTTTTCTTGCCTTTCTTCTGCTTGCTATCTTTTGCGATATCATTTTGAAGTATTTTTTCATCTAATTTTGTGTCCACATGACTTATAATGGCCTCATTTAAAACAGATTCTAATTGTTTATTCTCTTCATCAACAAGTTCACTTATTAACTTATTGTCAATAACATTATTAGAAACCTCTTTAATTTTATCAAACTTTGAAACCTGCATATCAGTCTCAATACTCTTTTCATCTTTTTTTTCAATCTTCTCTCGATTTATCTTGGAAGCTAGAGTTTTTGTGTTCTTTATGGGCGCAGCAGTACTCAAAGTAGCCGTAGTTTTGCTTGTTGCAATGTTAGACGCAGCGGACATCTGTCGTCCTGTATATGTTGGACGTTGAAGAAATTCAAGATGTTTAAGTTTTTCTAACCCTTCAAATATTTTATGCTGTGGGGTAGAACCAGGAAACATAATTCTAGTTATATTGTCATCAGGATTTGCTGGCCGCCAAACTAATAATGCACATATTGATACTAAGTTGGGAATTGGAAAATTAAAAGGTCCAGATGCACTAGCACCTTCAAAAAGTTTTTGTTCACTGTTATGCCATCTTTTTAAAAAATCACGTACATATTTGGAGTCTTTGGACGGATTTAAAACAAACATATCCAATGTGCCTGTAACAAAAAGTAAATAAGTTTAATCATGGATTTAAGAAAAAAAATACAAAGTTGCCTACAAATAATTACCATGTCCAACTTTGTGGTATAAGTTGATTGGTTCTGGGCTTCGATAGCAATGTTGTGGTTTGAGGTTAATGTGTCGGAGATCAGCCATCATGTCAGAGCCCGCCTGCAGCAGGGATACCATGAGGGGATCTGAATCCTTATCTCCATCAGGACTTGATATGCCACGCCGATCCTGAAATACATGAAGCCTGTTAATATGTATCAATTAAACTGATTTAAAAATATGGTAAAAAAGAATGCAAAAAGTTATAGCAAAATATGGTGTTTTCCAGCTTTGGTTCAACAGTAAAACTCAATATAATTATGAGTTTTTTGTATGAAATGTGCCTGAAGAGACAAAATTATAATATTATTATATCCATCTAGCTATTAAACTGGAAAATTTATCTGAATCAATTCCAAATACCTATTATTTCCTCTGTACAACTTCCCAAAGTTGACAATATGATATTTTATCTTTTAACCTATGTAATTGTAAGATATATAATATATTAATTACAATTCCAATTAGATTCTGAGTGAGTTTTATATTTTAAACACACCTGAAGTATTTTAAAATGATTTTTTTTATATGAATAGGTATCAATGTTATGATATATCCATATATTTTAATGTGTTCATGTACAAAATATGATTGTCTTACTTCAAGATTACAGAAAAAATGTCCGATCTGTGGGTAGACATTGGCAGTAGCTTTCCTGTGCAACACGGCAGCCATGCCAGACATGGAGCAGTTGTTCAACCGGGTGAACAGGACAGCATCCAGTCTGTCCAGATGCCGGGCAAAGTCCCACCAACACGCCTTGCGGGAGAAACCGCCATCAACTGTAAAGATTAGACATTCACTAAAACATAGTAAAGATGGCTATATTTTTTGTAAACACCAAAACTTTATGAGAAGCAGTTAATTACAAAAACACAATTGATAGTAATAAATGAACCAGAACCAGAACAATTTTACTAAAAGAATAGGTGATAAAATTTAGTATAATACGTAAGTACTCAAATTATTTTAACAAATTCAGTATAACTTTTCCTAACATTCATTACAATGGTTAAAGTAAGACCAAGCATTTGAATCTGAAAAATTTACTTAAAAAAGGATGTAAAGTTAGTAAATCAAGCTTACCATATACATTTATAATAACTTTTAATTGATCATTTAATTCTAAGTAATAGTATTATTTATTACTTCTATTAATTTCGTTTCTCGATATATTCATAACATCATAAAATATGTAAAGTAGGCCAGAATAGCACAGTTTTCAGTGTTCACATGCATGTGTTTATATGCAAAGGACAATTAAAGAAGCTATGTCACTATATTAAGTATTTTTAAAATAGTAAGGTATTGGAAATTTCAAATTTGATAAATGTGTCACTATATTAAGTATTTTTTAAATAGTAAGGTATTGGAAATTTCAAATTTGATAAATGTGCAGAAAACAATCTAAATGTAAACATTACTGACTATTTATTATTCATAATTCATATTATTATATTCAACAGCACTCTGTAGTCTGTGGTAAGCAACATAGATATGTAGGTATTCAATACTTTATATAGTTACTTTATTAATAGCAATCCCATCCTATTCCATTAAAAAAACTCTTAATTTACAGATTATATATATAATTATATATATAATTATGTATGCGGTCATAAGTTCATAACTTAACTTTATTTTATTCTAAGGATATTATTCGTTAAGTCTTACTTTCGAACATACCGTCATACGGCTTAGCGTTAGTGACGACTGACTCCAACTCTTGATTATGATAGAGCATTGAAAAATCCAAAAAATAACAAAGTTTTACCGTAACGTCTCAAATGTTGACCATATTGTAGGTTACTTGAGAATATTGTACCACTACAGCAATACAATAAGATAGCATTCTCGGACTGTAGTCAAACACAAAATCCATTCACACTGCTTGTTGCCAACTGTATAACTTTCTTTTTTATTTTTAAACGTTTTATGAATTTCATATAATTTAAGTCTTACCTAGCATATTAAATCCATTAATTCCAAAGAGGGCGGCGTCACCCTGTCCTCCTGGGAAGACGTAGAGAGTGGGGTGGCTGAATCGAATGTTACCGACCACGTCACTGGGAACCAATAGCTGTTCCAAGCTGGCTGGAACGATGTAAGGTTCCAGGTACGCTGTAATTAATAAAAATTACACTTTAACGTATTTATAGTTGGTTTAAGGGAATCCCTGCTAAGTCTCTAAATTATTAATTATATGTATAAAGAAAATAACTTCGGATAAACTGCAGATCACAATTTGACTGGTCCCGTTTACCAGGAAATGTAGAAAAGTAAATGAAGGTTAAACTTAATCTTTTACTAAAGATACTCTACTCAACTACGGTTGGCTACCTCTCTAACCTGCACCTAACATAATATCGTACCCTGCTTAATTGCGACTTTTTTTATTCATGTATTTTCTTACTCTTATTTATTGCATTTTGAATTGTAATTCATGAAGCTTTTAGTTTATTTTATTAATTTTTTAATTTAGATTAAGTATGGTAATTGTTTAATTTATTTTTTTAGTTTTTATTAGATCGCTTGTTAGCGATAAGGGCGCTTAATTAAGATACCTTAACAGTAGTGTATGTAGAAAGTCGAAAACTAAATTTGTATGAAAATTTGTTGACACGTCAAATGATAGTTCGTGTCTACTGTTAAGGCATCTTGACTAAGCCCCATGGTCACCCCTTGCATCCCTAATAATTTATGTTACTTGTTTTTATTTTTAATGTGAAAGTTTGAATAAATAAATAACGCAATATAATATGAAATATGTTAAAAAGGAATAATTTTAATCCGAAGAGTTTGGAATTTTGAGGACCAGATTATTGATTGAACTTGACTTGTATTGCTAAATTTATGAAAATACGCCTTAAATATTTAATGTATTTAAAGAAATATGTTATTAGGTACAAAAATTTAATGCAGATTAAACTCAACTCAGCTATTTGATCTATAGCAAATAGAACGGAAGCGTTGCTAGGTCATTGATTGCGAAGCCTTACATTGAGTAAGGCTAGATCTGGGTCAATTATAGACCAGCTGGAGTCCTAACGAATGCTTCCGATGGTAACTTGATTTAAGCATCCTGTTTGCAAAAGCGCCAAGTTAGAGAAAATACCAACAGAAATTATATATTTTTCACATATCACAAATAAAAACTCACTACCACACCAACTGACTCCTGTACACCAAAAGTCGACTCCTGTACTTTTGTAGTGAGGTACAATAGTACAAGAGTCGACTTCTGGTGCTTGGTATGTAAAATAAACTGAAAAGATAACGTTCAGTTTCATTTAAATTGTGTTAACTACCTATAATTTAAATGTTGGCAATCGTAAAGGCGCTGAATAAGTGAGAATATAATATCTTAGATGCGTTAATAACATTTGAAAGTTTAACAAGATTAGTATAAGTATTTTGCACAACAATTTAATTTTAATTTTATTTTCTATTCACGGATACTCCGAAAAAAGACCCACAAATTGACGTTATTAATTTAGTATGTTGACAGATGTCAGCTATGGTTAACAATTACACAGTTATGTCAAACTGAGACTGAACAGCAATGACAGTTGAACTTGCTAATCGCAAACTGCGAAACAATTCGAATTTCGAACAATAATCCTAAGCAGTAAGATGGGAAGGATAGAATGTTACTTGTATTACATAATATAATAACATTTTCCAACAACTATGGTGATAATAATATATCAGAATATAATCAGAAGTTATAAATTTTAAGTGCATACCAAATGTGGTACGTAAAAAATATCGTATTTATGATAGTTATGAACATGAAGTTTAAAAATAAGCCATTACCGTGACTTCAACAGAAATCGAATTAAACACGTCATTTTTGTAAAATTATCTATAGTAATCGTTTGTTAGTTATTAAATATTGTACCGATTTCAAAAACTCTTTCACCATTTGCTTCATTCTTCCAAGCTCCAGTTATAAATTAATTTTTAGCCATTGAAGCCAGGATAGGCCGATATTATACAGGATAAAAATAATTGTAGGCTGTAATGTATTTGGAGAAGGTATTTATGTATATATAGGACTCTATGGCCAAATTAATGAAGACTTCGTACTTTTTAAAAGAAAATATATCTACTTTCAAGTCTACTAATCATAAAATAGTAAAGAGATGTTGTTTAATACTTATTAAGAAATTTTAGGCGGTGACGTGTATGGAAAAAGTATTAACTTAAAAGTATAAACTTCTTCGACACTTGGATTGTAAGTTTTATACAATACCTACCAACTTTCTTGACGTCTCACGTTAATTGCTAATTAGCGCACTAGCTTCACATTAGCGGAATATTCCAACTTCAGACAATTTCAAACCACAATGTATGTAACTCCTATTTTTGGAGCAAAATACAATTTAAATCTATCCCCTGACGTATTCTCCTCTTTTTATATGATCAATAATAGTACGGCGTCACGAAGGATGTGTACGAACGTTGAGTACAAAATGTAACAAAATATTGTTCTTAGCAATGCGATATAGAGGTAAAGGTTTATTTTTACAATAATTTATTTTTATAATAATTTATTTTTATAATAATTTATTTTTAAACTGAAAAACGGTCTCGTGGTGTAACATTTACATGGTAACAAAGTTGCCTACAATACCTGATTAGATTGACTGCTACCTAAAATGTGTCTTGGCCTCCGAAATATATAAATCACGTCTCACAAATCTTAATTTACTTTCAGCAAAAAATACCTACTCTTAGCAAGATTACTTTCAAAATATCAAATCTTTTAACGAATTATAAATATAATTCATAAAATATGGATATAGGTAGGTTCTAAGTACGCATCAGAATCTATTCATAACTCACATAAATAGACGGAACAAGTAGCAAGTTACACAGCGTGTGAGCCGCTTGGCTTCGAGGCAAATTGTTGTATTCATATGGTAATGCAGCAAAATATTCGCAATTTACTAGGCTTCAAGTTAATTTTGGTGTTGATATGTATTCAGAATGCAATAAATATCAAGCTACATTAATTTTTGTTACTCCTTAAAAAAACTCTGTGCTTTTGTGATCGACTGATCGGAAACATACTTCATTATTCTCTATCGCAAAAGGTGAATAATCTGTGTCAATTAAATAAGTATACAACGTAAGCTGCTTTTTACTCAAGTAGCAATATTGATATGAAATCTCACTATGAGGTTGTTATGGCTAACAGTATCTTTTTTTCTAATTAATTCCGTAAACATTTCTATGTTTGTCTTACTTGTATTCTTTTTTTAAATGTGCAATACGTGTTTGATTATCGCTGTAGTTACACTTACCGATAAAATTCTTGATGGCTGGCGAGCCAGAGTCGAGAGTGTCAGTGGGGTTGACACGAATCTTGCAGTGCTTAACGAAAGGCATGTCCGGGAGCTTGGCCCATTCGCCATTTGCGACTGAGCAATGTATGTCAATAGAAATGGAGTTCTCGTATGCGCGAATCACGCGCTGCACCTCGTTCTCTTGGTAGGCGTCTGTGAAGTCAGCCAGTGAAAATGTACCGTCCTGAAAAAAAAATATTCATGAATACAAACATTGCATCTGTGTTTTTAAGCGTCTGAGTTTTATGATAATGTAAGACGAGCGAACAATTTACACACAGGTGAGTTAGTAAAATTCAAAATATTAATATTTGGTTTAAATTAAAGATTGTCGTATTCAATATGAATATTATATTAATTACATGAACAATTTCTTCATGTCTCAGCAATGTCAAAAGTAAATCCAATTATCTGCTTTGCAATGTTAATTAAATCAAATCAAAATATAATTTAGTATTATAGGTAAAATAATGTAGACTTAAGAATGTCAATATGAAAATCAAATAATTCTTTACATTTAAAGCAGTTTTCAATGAAAGGCGTAGAATGGACGAGGATAATTACTAGATACTGTTAGTAATACTACGACATTTTTAAACGTCAAGTTTGTGTTCGATTAGACTTGTAACGAGGTTTAACCATTAATCCATGTTTCGCGTGATATATTATTAAAGACAGCAGAGCATATATATAAATGTCAAAAATAACATCAGGCGAAAGTCTTTTCTGCCTTTTCAGCGTACGAGCGAATAGTGCGCACAAAGAAAGAAAGTCCATTGGTGCCAATGATTCGAAGCTTCGAACTAGAACCTCACGGATGAGAAGCTGAAACCATTAGGCCGCACTGCTCTTTTTGCATTAATTTAAAGAGACACAATTTTTCAGGATGTATTTGCGGAATACCTTTGATGAAATTAGTTATAAAACGCAAACGAAAAACATGACGTGGGGCGTAAAATAAGTTATAGCGAAGTGTTATTAAAAACTAATTAAGTGAAACATCGCCGGGTCGTAATTAAAACTGTCATAGCCACTTGAGCCAGGTTGAACGGATATTACACTTTCACGTTTCCCAACACTTCGTTGGTGTTGATATTACCGGGCAGAGGTAAAAGATTTTAATTTTTTAATAAGGTCAGCCAACATATTGCAGATTTAGGTGTAATACATTTAAGTATAATGTAACCTATTCTAAAACACTTCAAGTAACAAGTTCAGTAGTAAAAACTATCAAACCAGAAAATTAATAACTGTGGATATTTTTTTTTAAACATGATTATAAAAACCGTTGTAAATTACTAATTATCTCTTTATAATAATAAATTCGTTACCAATAAGAAGCTCGTATATAGGTGGTATATCTTTTTATTCAGCGACGTATTATTGATCACGAAACATTTTGAAGTAGGTACTTTACATAATAAAAACTTAATGGATTTTGTAACAAAGGAAGTCTTGAAACTTAATGGAGAGATTTCCCATGAGAGATGTTGCCCGAAAAATAAATTAAATTAATGTACATAACTAAATAATTTAGTAATATTTTTCAAGTCAAAATCATCAATCATTTATATAACACAGTTTCATATATTTCCCATTTTCTATTTAAAAGTTAAATTCCCGCATTTAAACTGTAACACACGTCATTTCTCAACTCTTTAAAGTGCACTTTTCAATAAGCACACGGGAAAAAGCTCCGAGCTTAATTGCAACATTTCTCTATAATTTAACTTTTGCCGTATTTCCAACAATTTATTATACTTCTATTTGCATTGAATTAATTCACTCTATTGTTAAACGTATTTAGAATGCATTTGCATTTGTATTAGAAATTTGAATTTAAATGAAAATTATTTTTTTTAGTTTAGTTTTAGTATTGTAGGCAATGATAAGCTAACATTATTCTTATTCTTTCAGAAGAATACCAGAAGCAATATGGCGATTACCACATAAAAATGACCCATTTCGCATACCCCACAGCTTAGGATGCTTAAGTATATTTTACACCAGGCACTGTATGTATTCGAAAATAATTAAGCAACATCAACAACGAAGTTCTAACGTTTTGACCAATGATACAGCTGCTTGTCATGAAATCGTATTGACTTAAGTTCAAACTGTGAATTAGTTTTAGTTTCCGTATTGAATTCACACTTCACAAATAACCTGTACATGAACGTGCATACATGAACGTGAACATGTACTAAATTGAAATTGGAATTCTGTTATGTTTGTGTCGGCTGTTTTGTGTTTTTGAAATTGCATGTTTCATTAGCACGTTTTATCGATAATCTTTAAGATGAGGTGATCAGCCTTCTTTGCCATGCTGAATAATTATTGTTTATTCACCTATTCTTAACCACAAGATCATGTACTGCATAGCGTATGCCTATGCCGATACTACGGAAGCAGTTACTGTATATCTCTGTAAAATAATATTTATGTAATAATTTTAGTTTTATCACTAGTCAGCTCAAAGGTCACTACCGCAGCAAATCTTTAAATTCTAACCAATGAAGCTACGGGTCTTGCTACGTGGCGTACTGTTGCTACGCCTCTACGATCGTGTATATTATTACTTTGTAGATATGTTTTATAATTTTGCTTCTTCGAATGACTGAACGAAAGATGTCCCGTAACTTTGTAATAATGTAGACAGCTCTGTGTCTGTTGGTAAATACGTAATCAAGCCTTCGATACCGCATATACGTAATTTGATCAAAAATATTTTAGGATTTTATTAATAGTATAAGCAACTTGACAGAAAAGTTAATTTAAAATAGTCTTCGTCAAATGTATAATACACTCAGGATATATAGAAACAACGGAATTAATACATGGCCTATACACGAGGCTGACTTTGAAACGTCATTCTCAATAACAAATTACAGCTGAAGTTTTTGCAAAAGCGACTCGGAGACGAGGGTGCTTTAGATAAAAGACCTATTGAATATAATGGAGTCTGGAGCAGCTATCAAAGGCAGAAATCGCTAGATTTATATTTTCCGAGATTTTCGCTTTGACAAGTTTTCAAAGTTATTTTGGGCTGTTCAAGCGGAATAGATTTATAGAAAAATTGTCTCATTTATGTAACGATAAAGAGTAGGAGACTTCGTCGCTTACATTGTTAAGTGGGTAAGTAACTTAATAATAAATAAAATGTTAATCCTGTTGCATTACACTTGTAGAATTGCTTACTTGAGTATTGTTCTAATATAATTTATAAAGATTATGAAATATATTTTTTATCGGCGTCTAAATCTGATATCCAATGAAGCGGTTCCGTCTTCTAATAAAGTCCCTCAAAAAGGAGAGCAGTTTTGTTTGTGGAAAACTTAGTAATAAAATAATAGAATTCAGGACTAAGTATTTTATTTTTATAATATACTTAGTATTACGTCATTCATATTAAAATATTCACTATTACCAATTTAAAATATACCAACCTGCATGATCCAAGAGCCGTTACCCGCGAAGGTGTAACCGGCGTGGACCAGGTGTCTGTGCCGAGTGAAAGAGCTGAGCAGGTTCCTCATACACTGCATCAGCGTGTTCATCTGTGGGTGGATCAGGATCTCCGTCACCAGGTTTTCTGAAGCGTACTGAATTAGTCGCTCGCCTGCGAATATCGAAAATTGAAACGTTATAATTATTTTATCTTAACTGTAGATATCATAGTACAAATGTAGAACAAGCATAGTTCATAATAACACCATATCGGATAAAAATATTATATTTAATAAAATTCCTTCAGGAGACCTCTGACTACAGGCACAGATCTATAGTATATAGATTTATTCACCCTGGACATATATATATCACGTATAAATATTTGTTTCTTAGTTATGTATCTAATTTTATGATATACTCGTATATATTTATTGTTATATATGCGTTAATAATAAAAAAGGGTGCGTGTACCTATGTACGCGCGTAAGAAGTTATACTTCTTTGGCATTATTAAAAATAGTTTTTGATTGCATGCAAATAATTAATTACAATTAAATAATCAAAGACTGGAAAAGGAGTCATTACTTATAGTCAATAAAGTTCAGTTTACATTTGAAAAATTCAATAAATCAATATTTATTATTATTATCTTACATTAAGGTAACATAAATTCTATTATTATTCGAATGTGTTTTTAAATTATGTCCAATGCCGTAGCATCTTCCGTGGGCAACTTCATACTGTTAATTTTGTGTCACGGTCCGCGCGCATCGTAAAATTACACTCTCATAAATTTTTCATAACGCGCCTAAAGCAGTATAACTTCAAAATCTTGAATATAAATATTTAGAACGCACATATATATAATAAAATATAATTTACCGCTAACCGAATTACTATTGTCATACTCAAAAACAATTACAAAAGAACGGATAAACATTACTTAAAATACCGCAAAACAAATTTCTCTTCGTTAGTGAGAACATTTATTTTAATTTACCCAAAGAAACGAAAAAGGTATGACCTTGGCCTTTCCTTCAAGGGTAGATGAGATTTATTGCCTCTTCACACGAGGTGATAATCTGCTTTACACAGTCGCTATATCATTTAGAAGATTTATTAGATTTGGTGAACATTGGGAGTCTTTTCATTACGTGGGGTACGTCTTTAGCTCAATATATTGATGTTATTACTGTTTTATTTGAGCTATAATCACGTTAATAAAACTTACACACACGACACGTAAATTAATATTAAATAGATAGTATTTTTTATCACTGGTTCCGATCAAGCCAATGAAATATGTTTTTAAATGAATAATAAAAAAATGTAGAAGAAAAAAAATAATCGTAATTTAAAATAACAGGTCACCCTGCATTGTACTGTTAATTTATTGTAGTACGCCAGTCTAGCTTAAAGTTTCTGTATATATTTTAATTAACTTATATATATACAACCTTAAAAAATACATATTGATATCATTAACTGTACCCCGTGTTTTATTCTCGTTATCTCGAACAATGGGTGGTGTTCATAGCTTCTTGGATATTTTTCGTACGTTAATTCAATTGGTCTATTAATGCAATTGTATTATCAAGGATAAACATGTATACTTTTAAAAGTGAAGTAAACTTTAAAGCTGTATAGAACGTAGATAATAGTTACGTATTCTTTTGTCTGTATTCTATGTAATTGAAAAAAATAGCAATTGCATAAATACGAATTTTGTACATTGTCAGTTTGATATTCATACAAGTATTCAGTAATTAAAGCCGCACTCCCTTTGTACAATCTAAGTTTCCGTCGAATAGAACGAAAATTATTTAATGACTTGTTCATTTTAAATTCTGAATTTCGCTCTAAAAATTCTCAGAGGGAATGTTTCAAAGGTATTTTTCACAGAGACTTACAAAATAAGAGAGAAAAGTGAAAATTCAAAGTAATACATGTTCCGCAACACTCTAGCGTGTCATTAAGGTTTGCAAAATGCATTTAAAGTATTATTCGAGGTAACGCCTGCGACATACGTGAAAAAGTTAATAATATTTAAACTTGTGTGAATGATAATTACCGTTATTAAATAAGTCCTATAAATTTCGTTTGGAACGTTAAAATATTTACCTTAATAAAATTATGAAACAAAGCTAAACCTTCTACGAAAGATTATGCGTAGTCGCAATTACAAATATATAATTAATGCCACAAAGTTTACTTTATCAGAAATAATTAAAAATTGATAATCTTTATTTAAATTTTATATTGCTAAACAATAAAATATAGTTTTCACTATATCAGGAGTCTGGGAAACATATTTTTTTAAATAACTAGCGGACCCGACAAACGTTATCCTGTTGTCCAATTCAATACAAACAAATAGTCTTAAAGACAAAAATATTGTTTAAAATCCCTTTAACTTTTCCAGATCATTACCAAATTCAAACAAATATGGAACAAAAATTCACGGTTCTATCTTGGCATTTAGTATTTCGGGGGAAATCGAGTGGAAGCGCACAAATTTGTGTGAACTCATTCAGTTAGAAACAAAGATAGGCGTGTCAGTTTGCTGAAATCTGAGCTAACTTTGTAATAAATAAAGAGCCAAGTAGATCGTAAAGTTCATGTGTCGTAGACACATGACCTTGATGATGTGCTACGCCGTACCTACAAATAATATTATATTACTGTTCCGTAGTTATTATCTTCAGAATCTCGTTGAAAAATAGTGCAGCCTTGCGATTCTGTAACTCACTTTTCGAACTCACACAGAGGTTTTTGCATCGGCGGTCGCTCTCAAATCAGCAGGGGGGGGCGCTCCCAAATCAGTCATGAAGCAGTCATTTTATGATTTGGCATTCTGATAAACAATAAACTACAAGCTCCCTAATTTCAGAATGTCAAATCATGACTGCTTCACGACTGTTTTTGTAATTTTGAACTTTCCGTTATCTCTTCTGAAAGACAATTTTTTTGTCCATTTGATTAATAGTTTTTTGGGGTAATCAACCATACCCGAAACTATACTTTTGTCGGGATTCAAACTCAGTCCCTTCGAATATAACGCTAATTGTTCTAACGGTATCAAGTAAAATGAAAACCTTTTTAAAATCTGTGTTACATATAAAAAAAATTATTGTGTCACTCTGATATTTGTTTAATTGTTCTTTCTTATAGTTTTTAACATCGAATATCCTTTATTCTTATGTTCTCATTAATAAATTATACTTTCACGATTAATGAAAAAAACCAAGACGTTCCCCTATCTGACACATTTTTAGTACGTGACTTTAATGCGAAAGAAGTTCTAACAATAAAGATAGAACTTGTGCCAGTATTTACCACGGATCCTAAGCAATCTTAAACACAATTAGGCCCTCTCAAAGAAAGTGGGTTGTTTATCTTTGTAACTAAATTACTGGTTTACTGAGGTTCCAAGGAAAAGTAATTTCTCGCAAGAGTACAATACCGTTTTGTTAACTTTTCAGCTTTTGTTAGAATTCTAATATTTTAATAGAATTGTAATATTTAAATCTGATAATATTTTTATTTCACATGAGATTCACATAAATAGCCGGCTTTTAAACTAAAATTTCAAAGTGTTTCCTTACCGAATTCTTTCTTTACGAATTCTTCGCTTATAGAGCGTTGAGCATAATTTCCGAGTCTATTTGTAATCAGGTTTAGAAAATCGGACCCGGACCGAGCGTTAATTTAGTATAATATATTATATTTATCATTTAAATTTGCTCACCATATCTGGCCTCCTCCCCCTCGGGTGCCTGTGCCGTGAGGGTGGCCAGTTCCTTCTCCAAATCGACCTGGTGCTCGCCAGCGTCCCATGATAGCAGGCCTGTAATAAAAAAAAAATCAAACACTTTTCCTTATAGTATAATCTATTTTTCTTAAACTTTTATTAGTATGGGTTATTCTACCGGACATACCATGATGTCTTGCTCCGGTCTGGAAATAAAAGCATGCTAACATGACTCAGCAGAAGCGGTGACTAAACACTTACACATTTTTGCACACAAGGAAATAAGAAACAAAAATTAAGTCTAACGGATGAGCAAAGGGCAGCCTTATATAAGTGATCTCTTCCAGACGAGGTAACCCGTATTCTATGCGTCTATTGTGTATTCTAAAAATAGTGGTAAAATACTTTACATCAGAACGGTAAAATGGTTGTTCCTCCATGTCGGCGGAAATTACTTCTGATACAACATTAAAACCTAAGTTTATTATTAAAACTTACAACTCTTAAGTTGACCGGAATGTGACAGGCGCTTTCAAGTTTGCAGGTCTTAACACTGTTGCACATCTTACAATCTCTTATTGTGGTGACGTAGGAATTTGTTTAAACTTCATTTATTGTTAATAATAGTTGAAAAATTATACGAACTTCTTAATTTACGACTAAAATTATGAGAACAACTTAGGTTATTGGTTTAATTTTACATAATATATTGTAGTTTCTTAAAGAAGCACACAAGTTTAAAATCTATACTGTTTTGTGACAGTTACCGCCATTTCTCCTGCTGTCGGTAATTAATACGACGTCGGTAAGATGTTAGTGTTAAAACGAGGTAGATATCGTGGAAGCGAAATTTAGGTGTCGGTTAAGTAGTGTAATATTTTTACCGACAGAATGAATAATGTCGGTAACTGTGACAAAATAGCTAAATATAGCTGCAAGGCTGCAGCTTAGAAGCGCAACCATATAGATTATGTTGTAGTAAAATCGTTGGCAAGCGAAGCAATAAATAAATAATAACCCAAAATTACAATTTTTTTTGGTTTTGCGGGGCACATTATAATGCATGCACCCGCATATTCCTTAAAATAATATTAAAATAGAACTTATAGAATCATGTATTTAAAAGAATCGCCTATATAAGATATCGTCTGACCTCAATAAACACTAACCAAACATGTGTGTCAATTCCCTTTATTGCATCTTGGCTTAGGAAAGGTTGCCATGGAAACGCTGTGCAAATAACACACCCCTTTTATTTTATTACACCACAGCAGTATACATTTACGACCCATTTTCTTTTATCACTAGGGAAAATCTTATATTATTATTTAATATATTACTAAAAGATAAAATAAACTTCTGTTATAAGTTGACAGGTTCTTGCAATTTTTTATGATTATCGAATCTGTAGATGTCCCAAAACCGGTACATAAATATACAGTAACCGTTTGCTGTGCCCGCATTAATCAGACACTTTCTTCAGATATTTATTAATATTTGCAGCGTAAACTAAACAAAAAGTTATAAAGAAACTTTAATTACGAGGGCATTGTTTACGCGACCATTGTTTTTGATTTGGGTTAAATGATCACCGATCTCGCTTTATACGAAAAAAATAATCTATTGTTTTTAGAAAAGTAAAAAATGATTTTAACATAAAAAGAAACTTGCAAATTAAATACCACAATTAAACAAATTTGATTAATTATTCGGCCCTTATTCTAGAACGTCAATCAAACTTAAATTGTAACAAGACAAGAGCTGTGAAACCATTTTTTTCTTTATAAAGTTTGTCATATTTGACAGTGCTCAAGACGTGATTGCGCCGCACCTATGATACAAAATTGGCAGTGTGATATAGCATGCACGAACAAGATGGGAATTAGACAAACTACAAGTAAACAAAATAGATATGTGAAGTTTCAACTTCAAGCATATTCTTTAAGCTTAGCAGCTTAACAAGAATTTTGAATGACCATGACAATTGACATCTGACAATGACATTAGCTTTTAAAATCAACTATAGGAGTTTATTGTTTAAAATTAATAATTATATACCTTGTTATTTTCATTATACAAAATATTTGTGAAATAATATAAAATATTTGAATGAAAAAACTGTAACCTTCCTTTGTGCTTTGGCAATACAATTGAGGTTAACTATCTCGTATGTATTATCGAGGATTATTGTTGAATAAAATCTAGTAAACATGAACCATTATTCATTGCTTTTGTTTATTGCGTTTGTTACAGCAACTTTTTAGAAATATTCAACGAAACATTAATTGAGACAAAGATTGTAAGCACGAATACATAAATACAGGGAAAAAATGAAGGCTTGGAGCGATATAACAGAGAAGTAAACATTTTAATAAGTACCTGCATCTCAAAAAAATGACCACATTATTTAATCAAAACATCAGATTTAATCTAGCAAATATAAGGACAAGAGACAAAAAACAATTGATGAATCAGTGGAAGTACACTAAATTGAATACAAAAAAAGAGTTGTCATCTTATCGCCGTGAAACATCAAAAACTGGAGGTGGAACAAAGCCACCATCACCTTCTCGAGACACAATGGTTTGAAGTAGATTTCAATGAATTTGATTGTGATGGTGTCGAGGTAGGAATGTTAATTATAAATATGATGTATGGTGATGTTCAAGGTTCAACCTTTCAAGCATAGGCATATGCTTACAACATTACTTTATTCCCCTACAGGGTAGTTAGAGATATTGTAATACCTCAAAACATCCATGTTGCACTTGTAGTACCGAAACTCTGTCCTGCCAGAAGTGAGCCCATTCCCACTTATAATGGACAGTGGGTATAATACACCTTAATACCTGAGTGCGAACCACTCACCATGATACTTAAATTAATAGATGTTATTTATATATTTCAGGTTATTACAAATAAAATCATTTTGGAAACAATTGATATCCCAAAAGCAAATAAAGCCAACAATGACAAGGTAATAAATCAGTTTTGACATAACTTGAATACTAAAAAAGCCAAACAAAGGTGTGCACAACAGTGACAACATAACTTAACAATTTCATTATTTTGTAGGATTAAAGAAAGGTTAAAGAAAATCATGTCGAACTGAACAACAAGAATCCCCAAACAACTCCAAAGAAACCTACAAGGAAGACACCGGTATTATATTTAAATTATCTCTATCTCTAAATAGAATAAAAGAAAGTTGCTATCCAGGTCTGTAGCATGTGCTACAAATTATATTATTAACACATTTATATAATTATATTAATATAAATGTGTTAAAAAATTTATAAAAAATTTTAAGTTTTGCATGGACAGAGCTTAAATTAATATTCTCTTATTTGTTGCAGAAAGCAAGTAGTTTTGGAGAAGCCTCGTAGATGCACAACCAAGTAATGATTAATTTAAAATTACAAACCGAAATTCTGATGAAGACATTAGAGTCACTTAAAAATAAATAGTATAATGAAATAAAAATGTTTTAAAGATAAATAGTGTTTTATTTGTTTAATGTAAGAGAATAATAATAAATATTTATTTAATTAATTTTTCAAATGTAAACTGAACTTTATTGACTTTAATGACTCCTTTTCCAGTCTTTGATTATTTAATTGTAATTAATTATTTGCATGCAATCAAAAACTATTTTTAATAATGCCAAAGGGCAACCTGAGTTTCCAGCGCGAACTTAAGTACACGCTACCCTTGTTTTTTTTCTTTATAAAGTTTGTCATATTTGACAGTGCTCAAGACGTGATTGTGACTTCAGATACTAATTAGAATATACATACAAACAATAAATTATTTAATGAGAAAACAAAAAAATCTCATAATTTTCACTTCAACTTCTTGTTTAAGCTATCGCGGAATATAGTTAAAATGAGTATTAAGAATATCCATAGCGCAAAATCACCTGCATCATGAGCATACCCCAACAGACACACTTCATATTTACATCATTCAACACCAATTAATAATATTTATTAAATGTCTTACATTAAAATATGTGAAAGACGTAACAGTTAAAGTGAAATTATAAAACCTTTGTTGTACGCTAGAGCCATTATTGGTTTGTTTTAAGTTTAGAGGTCCAAACTATTTCTTTAAAAACAGTAAATTTTGATACACTGCCTAGCTTTCAATTTACAAATTAATTGCTGCAAATTGCGATTAGCAAATTTCAAGTCGAAAATGAATCCGTTGTCAAACTTCAAAGTCAAAAACATACTATATGTCATATTTTAACGCCGATAAAGAGTTTCACTGCAAAACTTAAATCCGTTGTCAAACTTCAAATTACAAAAACATAACATATGTCATATTTATAACGCCTATAAAGAAGTTTGACTTCAAAAGCAATTTGGCGCGTAACGGAAAGATGCTGACGCGTAACGCAAAATTTCTCTTAATTTTTTTCCAACCCCGATAAAGAGTTTCACTTCAATTATTTTTTTTTTTAAATAGCTTTGGCTATATTTTTAGTGTATTTCTTTGTTTTTAGGATTACGAAATAAATAATTTCTAGTAAACTCTAAAGTTTAGTTGAGCGTTATTTTAATCCATATACCATTATCAAAGAAAAACATTTACTTGAATATTATTGCTACACAACATAAATAAATACAATTAAAAAAAATCAACATATGGCCTTCTCGTCTTTAAGTTGCTGTCACCAGCAACACTAATTTTCAGTGGCCCCGTACTATGTTGGAGTAAGCCGAATGTCCATTGTTAGTTCTGACTTTGACACATTTACATATTTAAATTTTAGTTGTCAGTAGCAAAAGGCGCATCGCAATTCTACAAGCGTTTTCTAAATATTGAAGGACACATAATTACGCTGTGGCAGCCAGCATGCTGCCTGCGACGACAACTTGCAATACACCCCCTGCAACGCTGGGGTCTAGTGTGTTGACGACCTTAATAGAACGATCTTTTCTTTAAGGCACCTAAGTTGTATCGGTTTAGAAAAACCTTTACTGGCAGCTGGAATCACAAGGTGATGCGCGTCAAAAAGTGCCTTAAAATCGCTGTGTTGTGGATCGCCAAACGTCGAGATGGAATATGTATAGCAGTAGCATACCTTACATTAAATTCCATATATTTAAATTTTATTTCAACTTAAAAGTAACAATTGCTCCAAACCATGTGTCCTCGTTAAAATAATGAAATTGTCTGAATGTTCAACTGTCTTTCGAGTCAAAGGCGCAATTAGGGAAGAATTCTTATATTATATTCTTGAGTTTCGACTAAAGAAAAGCTTCCCTATTATCAAATGTATTTTGACTCTTGTCCTTAATTTGCTAGCCTCGAACAGAGTTTTGATTAAATAATCGTCGACCTCAATTTTTTGTGATAAAGTAATATAGAAATTCTACTTCTCTAAAAATGCCCAAGCCGTCATTTTACTTGTTATTAAACGTGCTTATAAGAAAGTTTTTGTTTTTAGTTATATTAAATATATTTTCGTTGATTATTTTATAATTATGTATAATAGAAACACAGATATAACCCCCAATGCCGAATGAATAATGGTTCATGTTTCAGTTTTAATCAGCTATAGTACTCGATAATACATACGGAATAAGATAACCTCAATCGTATTGAAGCACTAGGAAGGTTAGCACAGTTTTTTCACAAATATTTTATATTATTTCACAAAGCCTATTTTGTATAGATCAATAAAATAACAGGTGTATAATTATTAATTTTAAATCAATTAGTTAACATTCCTTTTTGTTTAATAGGATAAATGCATTGTCAGATGTAACAATTGTCGTGGTCATTCAAAGCCAGGGCCTCGTCGACGCGTGACCTTCCCAGTCTTGTCTCTGTAGTTAGTTCACGAGACTCATTACGGACTTTGTTTTTATTGTAGTCTGTAACTTATTCTTCATCTCAGGGCAACCTCGAGTTTCCAGCACACTGCCAATTTAGGAAAATGGTACGCATGTTCGTAATATTCTACATCTCAACAATTTTTGATAAGCGTTAAAGAATATGGTCAGCAGATTATAAAAAAATCAGTGGCGCTACAACCTCTTTAGGTCTGGGCCTCAGATTTCTGAACCTGTTTAATGATCATTTTAAAATCTAATAGGTGCTCATCAGCCTCCTGTGCCTGACGCACGTCAACTTCTTGAGTCTAAGACAGGTTTCCTCACGATGTGTTCCTTCACCATACGAGCAAGTCTTAAATGCGCACATAGAAAGAAAGTCCATTGGTGCACAGCCGGGGATCGAACCTACGACCTCAGGAATGAGAGTCGCACACTGAAGCCACTAGACCAACACTGCTCAAGCTGCTGCTCGAGCAGATTAAAACTGGTTTACATATTTTTTTATTTTTAGCTTTAGTAACTGTTATATATCGTATATTACTTTTATTCTTAAAGTTGTATTTTAATGTTAAAGATATAAAAATCTATAATTTTGTTATTTGAACATCGTAATTGCATGGGACATCATACTAGTAAATAATATAACTGCATGTTAATGATAACACTCGGTCTCGGACGCCATCAAAGTCTCATTATTTCGAATAGGTATGGTAGGTATGATTATACCAAAATGTATCATGTATTACATAATGAGAGGCACGTGTATAATTCCTCATTAATCTGCACATTACACAATTAGCTCGGCCGGCCGCTTCTAGGTCACTCAGTAATCCCTAGAATTAGGTTCTAACTTAATTAGTAACACTTACCTAACTTTGTAATTATTAGAATCTGTCAAGTGGATGGTTCAATGGGGCGGAAAAATTAAAATTCATTTCTTAAACTCTCCCAGGTTTTCATAATATTGTTGTTCATTAAAAATAAATGAGTTTAATTGCACCGATTGAACTTAAAGTACCAATATGTCCCTTTTCATTACAGCGTAAATAAAATTTGAGAGAAAAAAACGAAAGAGTACTATAGATAAAATAGTACAAATAGGCTAAAGCGGGCCATAGACGGACCGCATGTTGCAGACAAGTCGACGCACGGCGATCTGCAGTTTCCATACTAAATTCATATTCGCAATACACGGACCGCTCGAGCAGTACCTGAGCAAACCGCATATTGCAGTCGGTCTTGACTGCAACATGCGGTCCGTCTATGGCCCGCTTAAGTTAAGTTAATCTGAGAGGTCTTCTCTGACTATACATGTCCCTCTTATTATTTTGAATATTTATTATGATTTTTTTTACTATATATACCTAACTGAGTAGTCATTACGAGCAAGGCTATATTTTTTGCTTTATCAGGAGCCTGAGATACATTTCTAATGTAATTTATTAAACAGCTTTCTTCGTCGAAATAATAAAATTTGAAAAACAGTTCAAGATTTAAATGTTTTAATATTTTTTATATCCTCTTGCATTTTACATTCTATTTCCCAGTAGTCGTTATTTGCATAAGCTACGAACAATTTCAACGACCATTTACATCGCGTGAGTGCAAAGTTTAGAAAAACACCCAAATATAATGGATCACGAAGGCGCGAGCGTGTTTATCGAAGTATTTTAGCTGTAATTAATTGCTTTTGCTATGGAAAAGTTTATATTTTAAATGAATTTTATTGGATAGTGCAAACTTATGATTACGGAAAGCTGTTCAAAGTATAATATATATTATATAGTCTGTGCCTTCTATTATGTTTTTTATCCTAAATAATACGTTATATTTAAAGAGGACGCCTTGAATTAATTCAACTTTAATTCAACTTATAGCTAAAGTCATCTTTACTGACTATATAATATTGCCTTTCTATGTCTGAAAGAAATAAATTTGAGCAACAAGGAGTCGAAGCGTCCTTCTGTGTAAGCCGCGAAATTAAGATGTTTTAAATAAATATATGGAATAAAATAAATGAAAATGAATCGCAAAATATGTTGCTAAGAGCATAATTCTGTAGAAGACGACTGGACCAATTCGTATATTTTTTTTAAAATTAATTTCTTGAATCATTGCACGAACATAAAACTTAAAAACCAGTTTTTTTTCTTTAATTGTGAACGCAACTTCAATGCAACGAATCATATGTAGCTACTATAAAGGTAGGCTAAGTAAAAAAATCATATTAGGACGAAATGAAGCGCGGGCGCAGCTAGTTGGATATAAATATTACTAGTCTATATTTATTCAAATTAATAATATAATGTCTATAATCTAGTAAAGTGTATTTCTGTAAGTTGCAAGGATTTTTTTCAAAATAAGTGCATTAAAAACTTATAAAAATTGGTTGCAATAAAATAGTTGATTGTAATACCATTATGTGAATTTCAGGTGATTTATAAATCTTATCATGATTATTCAACGATAAGTAGTTAATTTAAGTTTCGCGTGCTTGTGTCCGATTCACACCATTAGACGATCTTTACGTGAATTCATAGTTTTTTGTTACAAGTGAAAATTACTAACATCAACAGTGTTGCGCAATTTGTCTGCCTTAATAACTTCATAATTTATTACCATTTATGATTTAATATTTGTTGTCAATAAGAATAGATTAATTTAATTTTAATTTCGAGGGAACTGTCAATCTAAATTACTTCTTCTTATTTCTAGATTGATTTTCGGAATTAAAGTAAGTTTTTATTCGGAGATTTGAAATTACGATGGTGAATATGGATCAATGATCTGAATTAAATTGCGATTATTATTAAAAAATTTAATTTAATATTTATAAACTGATCGAAGTAATACATTTAACGATCTGACTACGACTTTTACGAGGAAGCTAAAATGATAGATTAAGTATGGAAGAAACTGCTCTTAGCAGTAAGACTGCCTATTTATATCCTTTTTCTGATTATACTTTTACCATTTCTGACGTATCTTTTTATTATTATTGATATGTTAAAAATTATAGTTGATAGCATATGGCATTCGTTACAGTAAATAATTTCGGTATAAAAGTACTGGAACAGTACTTTTGTTCCAAAAAAAAAAGGCAAAGCGAAGACAACGCCCCTCCGTCCATCACATGTCACCGACAAAAAGGTCAACTAAATGTCAAAGAACGATACCCAGTTAAAATACAATTTTTAGCATATATGGTTTTCCCTTTTATGATACAAATATTTGTAGGTTTGTAACTCGAAATACAAATTTTATTTATTTCAGGATTGTATGTAGCATTTGCACCTACGATTAAAGCTTTTTGAAGTTGTACTTCTTTAGGCGCGTTATGAAAAATTGATGAGAGTGAAATTTTACGATTGCGCGCGCACCTATGACACAAAATTGGCAGTGTGATATAGCGTGCGCGAGCGAGATGGGAATAAGACAAACTACAAGTAAAAAAGAAATAGAATATGCGTGAAGCTAACTTCACGCATATTCTAGCTTAGCAGCTTAACAAGAATTTTGAATGACCATGACAATTGACATCTGACAATGACATTTACCTTTTAAACAAATATAGGAGTTTTAATTATTGTTTAAAATTAATAATTATATACCTAGTTATTTTCATTATACAAAATATTTGTGAAATAATATAAAATATTTGTGAAAAAACTGTGCTAACCTTCCTGAGTGCTTCAATACAATTGAGGTTAACTATCCGTATGTATTATCGAGTATTATTGTTGATTAAAACTGAAACATGAACCATTATTCATTGCTTTTGTTTATTGCGTTTGTTACAGCAACTTTTTAGAAATATTCTACGACCCTATATATCAATAATTGAGAACAAAGATTTAAGCACGAATACTAATAAGGAGAAAATGAAGGCTTGGAGCGATATAACAGAGAAGTAAACATTTTAATAAGTACCTGCATCTCAAAAAAATGACCACATTATTTAATCAAAACATCAGATTTAATCTAGCAAATATAAGGACAAGAGACAAAAAACAATTGATGAATCAGTGGAAGTGCACTAAATTGAATAAGTACAAAAAAAGAGTTGTCATCTTATCGCCGTGAAACATCAAAAACTGGAGGTGGAACAAAGCCACCATCACCTTCTCGAGACACAATGGTTTGAAGTAGATTTCAATGAATTTGATTGTGATGGTGTCGAGGTAGGAATGTTAATTATAAATATGATGTATGGTGATGTTCAAGGTTCAACCTTTCAAGCATAGGCATATGCTTACAACATTACTTTATTCCCCTACAGGGTAGTTAGAGATATTGTAATACCTCAAAACATCCATGTTGCACTTGTAGTACCGAAACTCTGTCCTGCCAGAAGTGAGCCCATTCCCACTTATAATGGACAGTGGGTATAATACACCTTAATACCTGAGTGCGAACCACTCACCATGATACTTAAATTAATAGATGTTATTTATATATTTCAGGTTATTACAAATAAAATCATTTTGGAAACAATTGATATCCCAAAAGCAAATAAAGCCAACAATGACAAGGTAATAAATCAGTTTTGACATAACTTGAATACTAAAAAAGCCAAACAAAGGTGTGCACAACAGTGACAACATAACTTAACAATTTCATTATTTTGTAGGATTAAAGAAAGGTTAAAGAAAATCATGTCGAACTGAACAACAAGAATCCCCAAACAACTCCAAAGAAACCTACAAGGAAGACACCGGTATTATATTTAAATTATCTCTATCTCTAAATAGAATAAAAGAAAGTTGCTATCCAGGTCTGTAGCATGTGCTACAAATTATATTATTAACACATTTATATAATTATATTAATATAAATGTGTTAAAAAATTTATAATATGAATTATAAAAAATTTTAAGTTTTGCATGGACAGAGCTTAAATTAATATTCTCTTATTTGTTGCAGAAAGCAAGTAGTTTTGGAGAAGCCTCGTAGATGCACAACCAAGTAATGATTAATTTAAAATTACAAACCGAAATTCTGATGAAGACATTAGAGTCACTTAAAAATAAATAGTATAATGAAATAAAAATGTTTTAAAGATAAATAGTGTTTTATTTGTTTAATGTAAGAGAATAATAATAAATATTTATTTAATTAATTTTTCAAATGTAAACTGAACTTTATTGACTTTAATGACTCCTTTTCCAGTCTTTGATTATTTAATTGTAATTAATTATTTGCATGCAATCAAAAACTATTTTTAATAATGCCAAAGAAGTATAACTTCTTACGCGCGTACATAAGTACACGCACCCTTTTTTTATTATATTAGCATTAGATCCAAATTGTAGTATACAAAAATCGATTATAGTCGATTTAGTCACCGTGTTAAAAGTTGAAAGTCTCTAATATCTGTTAACATTTAGCTATTTCCCAAAATCAATTATTATGTACCACAAAGAACGGTTCGGTGGCCGTGGATTCACAATTCTTTACATAAAGAAAGGTACAGGTACAAAGGTTAGACTGATAAAATAATAACTAATACATTGCCTTTAAAATAGTTCAGAAGTTATTACTATTATTATGTATATAAACACAGTAGCAGCTTAATAAGCTGATGCGCGTGTATTTTGAGATTTGGAGAAAGTATCCAATCTATTTTTAAAGGAGTTCAACGATGGTGCACTGATTACACTTTCCGGAAACCTATTCCAGTCGGCCACTACTCGGTTTGGGAGAAAGTTCTTAAGGGAATTTGTGTTATGTTGAGTGGTCTTTAGTTTTAAAGAACTACCCCTCAAATGTGTATTTTCACTTAAAATTAAGTGCTTCTCAATTCCTGGAACATTATAGTGGCCAGTGAGGATTTTATAGGTTTCAATGAGATACTTAAAAATAAAATTGGCACAAAATATAATCAAATTCAAGATATGTCTAGCATAACCAGAGCGAAACAAAAAAGTAATCAAATGTGACACTCGGCCGAGCTAAAATTCATAAAATAAATAATATGTATTTTGAACATATTAAATTATCAATATATTATAATTGTATACATGCTTGTATGATTCCCACTTAGTTAACAACTGATTTAATTTGAGGTTAGATATTATATATTATTCGACCTTTTACTCTGTAAAACTATGCTTTGGAATTCTTTATGGCTGATATGAAAATGAAATCAAATAAACATCGTTAAGTTTCAATTATAAGTTTGATTAGAATATTTTTAAATCTCATAAATATTGCCGAAACGTTTTAGTAAAACAAACAAAAATTGCTTTAAAATATCATTAGAATAAATTGAGTTGAGTGCGCTAAAGAGGTTCCGAGCTTCATTTGAATATGGTAAATTCATAAAGCGAATATGTTATAAACTTAATTGAAAAAAGCTCTATTTTAAAATTAATAAGAATTTTTCATTCCATAAGATAGACCTTAGTTATGAATTTCTAAACTTCGTATATATAGATGGTTTAATCCATTCAGAATATATCTTTATATAATGACCCTATAAAATGTATATATTTAGAAAATTACAAATAAAATCATGACAGGGAGACGTGTCAAACACCACTAAACCTTAGTCCTTGTAACTTTAAACTAATGTCCCATTTGAAGGCAGTATTGGCTTACTGGTACTGGTTAAGTGCGCGATTCCGACCCTCAGGTCGTGCGTTTAAAGCTCAGATGGGCACTGATATTGCTTTTTATCTCTGAAATTATCTTATTCATACGATGAAGGATAATATTCTATGTACACCGGAATGTCTTGGACCCAAAAGTGGTCGGACACGAGAGGGAAATGTGTCATATTAGAGGTTATAATATTTTAAACACATCTGGAAGAAGGTGTTTCATAAAAAAGCCTTCTGCCCGTGACACGATATCGTAATAAAAGAAATATTCCCACACAGTTTATGAATAAAAGAAGAAACCCGATTTATGGGGGAGTGATATTACTTTCTCGCATAATTTCGTCCCGCATATATTTTTAAATTTTATTATTGCTTATTTATGAAAGGTTTCTTTTGAATTTATATGCTTTTCAGACAAAAACGTTAAGGTGAAATCTCTGTCTCGAGGAGGTGTGGTGGACTTATTTACTATCTTAACAGACAAGTCCAATACGAATGGAAAATCAGTAATTAAAAATTCAAGTCTTATTAAAAAACTTACTCCCTTTAAAAAAATTATTAAAAACAATAACACGGTTTTAATAAAAGTTTTTATTAATCTCTTTCTTGCAAATTGTGTTTACGCTTTGATGGAATGAGGCAAGAGTTTTAGTTAAACAATGTTAATTAAGGGGGAAAACTAAAATAGTCGACAATTACCATTCATATTCACTAAGAAGACAAGATTAAATTTCGTACATGGCGTGTTTCATAAGACTTTACTTCAAGTGGCAGGTACGTGTTGGTGACAACTGTGTTTACTCCTCGAGACTTTGTAAGTATCCTTAACATAAACTCCGTACATATATTGTTATGTATATCTGAAATAGGTTTTATATAACAGTGGGTATGACATCGCTGCCCAGGAAAACCCAACTGCTTAAGGGACCACGAGTCCGTCAACCTTTTTGAATGGTACGCTGTTTTCTTAAAGGACCCTAAGTCAAAATACTTTAATGGGCAGCTGTTTCCAATAGTGGTGCGTGGCAAAAAGTGCCTAAATAGGTAGAAAAATCAAAACCAAGCGAATATTCCTATGTTCAAAATACATTTATACATTATGCGCACTTGTGAGTTGTGGTCTTCCAAAAATAGACGAGCAGAAAGCTCAATATGAAGCCTTTAAAATATATTTTAACCATTGTTTTATTAAACGAAGCTATTAAACATTTGGACCAATACATTAGCCTTTTAAAAATATATTTTTGCATGAACTTATTATTAGATACCACACAGTGTTACATTAATAGTTGTCCACCCCATCGACATGCGAGCTGAAAAAATAGCCCTCGGCTTGCGTAGGGCGGGGTCAGTATCGATCCTCAACACAGCTGACTGCCACGTCTGTCAATAAATCCACATAATACACTTTCTAGAAAAATAATGCGATATCAGCTGTACACTTTGTCTGCACGAAATGATAAAACCTTGCTCGAAACTGTTTGCCATAAATTTTATATGGAGGAGATAATGTGTATAAACGAATCTTTTATTTTAACTTTAGCAGGTGTAACTTCCAAAAAACGAGATGACAAGCTGACTCTTTAGATAGTTAGTAACAATTTTGTGATGTAACATAGGCTAACGAATCAAAAAAAAAAATTGGTGCGTACTAATTTGCTTTGAAAATTATACTTCTTTGGTTTCTTTATTTCTTAAAATTAAATAATTAATAATAAATATTTGGCAATAATAATTTACACATATTGAATATCCTTTTACTGTATATTATTCAATTATTTATCTCTCCACGCTCGGCATATTAATAATTATTATTATTTTATTTTATTATATTTTCATAACGCACCTAAAGAAGTATAACTTAAAAAAAAGAAGTTTGTTTATATAAATATGACCTTTACCGGTTTTATAGCTCCGCGATTAATAGTCATAGTAGTAGATTATGCGAAATACAGATGGGTGTCGTGATTGATGACCTGCCAGCCTCCGATAGACGAGCTAGTTACATTATTCATAGATCAATCTGGTTTATAGGCGCAGAGGTGACAAAGGGTTTATATCTACTTTGATTATTGAAAGTTTGTTCTTCTTCTATCTTTGAGTCACCTTTTAATTTGTGAAGTACTAAGATTCTCAAAAATTGAAAATATCAAGCCATAATTTTGTCAGTCCATTATAACATATTGTCTACTTGCATGAGGAACAGTTGCTGATTAAACTGGAATGTGCATGAAGAGCAGTGCAAACCGTTTAGATATCCTACAATTAAACTCCTCCAAAAAAGAAAAGTTTATTATGGAAGAACTACTAAATCCAGATACATCTATTAACAAACCTTTTTATTCACTAAATTAATTGACCTACTTTTTGACGCTAAACTATATTAGGGTTTTTCCTATTTTCCTTTATAAATCTCTCGAACTATGATTCTAAATATTCAACAGTATCTTTAATCTATGTATATGATTTTATAATATGTTTAAAACATTTTAACCTAGTTTCCCAGTATGGGGACTAGCGTCTAAACAATATTTTATTTAAAATAAAGATTATAATGAAAAGTCAGCACTAAGTATACTTTTAATATATACTGAAAGTATTTTTTGATAAGGATAAAAATTTCACGTACACAATGTCGCGGTTAACGGTTAGTATTTAAACTTAATTTAGAATTACATATTATACTTCGTGTATGAGATAACGAATACTTCGTGGCTCTTCATAAGGGCTTAATTTAAAAGTATCAAAAGAGGTTTTACAAAGCCTTTTCGTATATTGGTTTAGGATACGAGGCCATCAATCTGGTGTTCGCTAATGGATCGCTAACTCTTCAATTAGCAGGGTGTCATGTGTCCGAAAGATGTAACCTTTGTGTTATGATATTTGGTATCACAAATGGCAAAGTTCACATAATATTATTAAAGTATTTTTTTAAGGTTTAGCTTAAAATCGTCTTTTTATTATCCTTAAAAATGATCGTGTATACTTAAAACTGATGCTATTCTCACATTCACTGTATTATATGAGAATCTTTAGGTACCTAACCATTTCATAAATGCTAATTTCATATTGCTAATTTTCATATTGCTAATTTCCATCGATAAATCGCGATGGCTATAAAAATATCATTATAGTTTACAAAAATGAAATAATTATATTTAAACCTCTTCGCAACTACTTGGAATATAATTATTTTAATCACGATCTCTCTCATTTAAGTTAGTGTTATAACTACGTAAACAGAGTTACTATGCAACGAATAGTATAGTACTATGTCAGAAACTTGAGTGAGACCTGAGTTTCCCCTAGTTTAATTCATAAAGGACAAGTTTTACTTCATATGCGTCTGTGTGTGAAATTCATGTCACACCTTCAAAAATAATGTTATTAGGTATCAAAGGCTGACCAATAAAATAAAAATTGAAACTAATATATACTATAAATATGAGGCTAAGCCTTATAGAAGATTAAAGCTCTTAGGAACATTACGAAATCACATAATATGTTAAACGTCCGAAACACGATCCGAAGTTATTTATTGACGAATGTGGTAAGAACATATATAACGAACGAAAGAATCGTTATATATTTTCTAATATATAACGATTCAATAATAATATTTATTTCCATCCATTTAAGCTACATATAATATAACAACCATTCAAAGTTACCAATAAATACGCCCACATTACTCCAATACTTGAGACGAAACTTCGCAAATGAGCTTTGGAAAGCTCTCGAGTTCGTCTACTGAATTTGAGTGCTATTCCTCTTACATTCACAGAACTTTATATTGAATTGATACTAATATTCAGCCAATTGAAGCAAGTAAGTATGAATTATAGCCTATAATAAAATTATAATTCGTACATCGCAACGTTATACATATAACAATTATGTAGTTTTCGAATGATATTGTATATTTGTGTCTCTTTAACACAACATAAATTACAGAATAAGACGGATTTTTTATGAATAATGTTATGTACCTTTTCAAAATTTAATATGAATTAAATACATTGTTTATTCTCGTTAAAGGTCTCAATCTTAATAATAAGAAAGGAAACATTCCAAGGAGACCCCTTATGAAAAATATCTAACATTATATGAAGTGGTGTATAAATCTATTCATTTGTATTAAATACTATTTGCAAATTAGTACGAATAAATAATAAAATAATATTAGGCCTGCGATACTCGTGCATATTTTTGTCAAAAATGAAGCGCCAATTTCAGTTGAATATTAACGAAATTAACGCGCAGGAAGCGCTGGATTAGTGTTCACTGACATCACCGCATTTTATTAGCATTAGTATGGTCTGTCAAATTAGGTGTTAAAGAGATATATTATGATTATTGTGTTAAGGAATGTACAGAGAACAATTTAAAATCGTTTGACATAGAGCTATTTTTGTTGTTTTACAGAAATACAATATTTATATCCAATTAAATACTTGGAATATACTAATGTGTATGTCAAACAAAATTTTTAAATTGTTCTTTGTACATTTCTAAACAGATGTACACCGGACGTAAAAACGGACAAATCTGATTAGACACTTACTCGATCAAATGCATCTAAAACTTGATGCTTATCAAAACTTAATGGCTGAAACAAATACAAATAACTAAAAGTTAGTTCTACCAAAACTATGTAAAATGCATTAAAGTCTTACATTTTTTAAATTTGATTAAGTCGTTTGTGTGTATTTGGGATTACTCATAAGTAACCAGGATGTGAGGGGGAAATTCGTAGGCAAACACAACGTGTCGAATACTACCAAGAGTAGGCTCGTCAGAACTTTGGTGTTTTCCAAATTTTTATACGGATCAGAATCCTGGTCAATTCGCGCAGCAGACCGGAAAAATATATATTCGAGATGTGGAGTTGGAGGAGAATGTTTCGAATAACGGACTGCAAAAAGAACCAATATATCCATTCTCAAACAATCATCATTTACAAACGGGTGCTTAGCTACTTTGGCCATATTGCCAAGAGAGAACCGAATAGTATCGACAAGCTGGTAATGGTAGGGAGGAGTGATGGCAGAAGTCGGGGTCGATCTCCTACCCATTGGTCTGACCAAACTAATACAGTTATGGGTTTTAACATCCCTAATGCACAGAGACAGAGCTGAAGATAAAGTAGTGAGGAGGCAGAGTCAACGTGTCGGTTAGGGCTTTTCAAGATAGCCAAGGCAAGTAATGTCGTTTGTGATGGTCACAATAACTAAGTTTACAGATAAGCTCATAAATCGCACCCTGGATTGATAAAAACATTTTTATTTTCAGTGTTTAGAATATATCGACATTTTTCAATTATCTAATACTCTAACTCTTTCTGTTTCATTTCTATAAAATAAAGTATTTACATATATGTATGTTGATTGTTTTACCCGAGACTAATAATAGAAGAATTCCATTACGCTCAATCGATAAACGTAAAGCCTCTTTATTGAGTGAAGCGGGCGTAATCCAATTATTCTGACAATCCTTTATTAATCCGTTTTGTCTTGTATATTTAGTGAACGTACGTTATAAAGGTATGTAGGTTTTGCGTCCAAAACCTCATTAACGCTTTATTAGTATTACTATTCTAAACATTAATAAAAAAAAATAATTGGCGCTACAACCTCTTTTTAGTCTTGGCCTCAGATTTTTGAATATGTTTCATAATCATTTTTAAATCTAATAGGCAAGTAGGTGATCAGCCTCCAGTGCCTGACACACGCCCGAGACTTTTTGGGTCTAAGACATGTCGGTTTCCTCACGATGTTTTCCTTCACCGTTCGAGAAAATGTTAAATGCGCACATAGAAAGAAAGTCCATTGGTGCACAGCCGGGGATCTAACCTACTCAGGTATGAGAGTCGCACGCTAAGCCACTAGGCCAACACTGCTCAAACAACATACAAAAAACACTTCTTTATCCTGACGTTAAAACAACTAACGAATTAAGTAAAAATTTTGGTTAGAAATATACTCTAAGACAACCGCTAACAATATTATCTAACAAAACTTAAAACTGTTGCTCTTATTCCAGGACTAGTATTTCAAAGTACAAACAATAAGAAGCATAATTTTATTCGACGCAGTTGGATAATTCAGACAAAAGCCTCATTAGAAAATCCATTATCGCGCGCGAACAGAATTCCCGCGCGACTTCCAAAACAATTACTCAGGCGTTGTAGATTTCTAGGCCATACGAAAATTTAATAGCCTGAAATATATGATGATTCCCTCGGTATAATGAATTTTTAACCAAAATGTGTCCTCTGTTTGACCTACTTTAAGTAACAAATTAATACAATTATTTTTGATTGTTATCAAAATAAGGCTCGGGTTAGAAACAAAATACTTTTTTATTAATTGCCGTGAATGTGTTACAAGGGCATGAGACAAATACATAGAAATGTGTTTGCCTCTTTACTTGTAAAATAAACATTAAGTAGTAGGTGAAAAATGTTCCAATGATACCAATCCAAATATTAATTAGCTAGACAATGAACCAAGGATCGGGTTAATCGCCGTTTGCGTCACCAAGCAAGCGACAGGAAGTGGTTTTTAATCTCAAATCATAAATATTATTGATTTTACTGCCAGACGAATTAGATTTAACTTAGTTAAGTGTATTTAATTTTTTTTGAAGTTATACTTCTTTAGGCGCGTTATGAAAAATTTATGAGAGTGAAATTTTACGACGCGCGCGCACCGTGACACAAAATTTGGAGTGTGATTATAGCGTGCGCGAGCGAGATAGGAATAAGACAATCTACAAGTAAAAAGAAATAGAATATGCGTGAAGTTCGTATGCCAAGAATTTTGAATGACCATAATGACATTTGTCATTTACCTTTTAAACAAATAAAGGAGTTTTAATTATTTTTTCAAAGAAATTTAGCAATGCTTTTGAATTATAAATAACCAATACTAATTAATATTTGTGAAAAAACTGTGCTCATCAACCTTCCTAAGTGCTTCATTACAATTGAGGTTAACTATCAGTTTGTATTATTATTATCGAGTAATGTTTTGATTAAAAAAATTACCACATTGTTTAATCAAAACATGTAATTTTTCTCTAGCAAATATAAGGACAAGAGACAATTGATGAATCAGTGTAAGTGCACTAAATTGAATACAAAAAAAGAGTTGTCATCTTATCGCTGTGAAACATCAAAAACTGGAGGTGGAACAAAGCCAAACTATTTTTAATAATGCCAAAGAAGTATAACTTCTTACGCGCGTACATAAGTACACGCACCCTTTTTTTATATAATAGCGAGGCAAACGAGCCTACGGGACGCCCAAAAAGGGCAGTCATCGCCCATTTTTAGTGAGTGCGTTGACGGCCTTTGAGGGAAAAGTAATAATTTTTATTGATTTTTTTAAATTCCTAAATTTTTGAACCTTTTTGTACATATTATAATTGCTTTATGTTATATATAATTTATGTTAGCTGTAGAATTACGAAATAAATACTTGGAGTCAGTCGTTAAGACTTAAAAGTCATCAATGCAGTTCAGTAAACGAGGCGAAATTAAATAAATGTTACAATGTCTAAAACGTATTGTAGTTAATTTAAAATCCCGTCCACATTTTTACGTCTTAATGACATCATACACACGTTAGCAAACGAATGAAAAGAAAAAGGACGCTTGTCCCACTTAAGTGACCTCAATTACATTTCGACTTAATGTTACAAATGGTCCCATTTCTCTAATTACTTATCTCAAGTTCCTACTTAGTCCCAAAATTGATTGTAATCCGTGATAAAAGTCTTGTCGACATGAAGGTATTTTACATTTTACTGTTGCGACGTAGAAAAATTATAAGAAAAAACAACTTAGTATTTTTAAATTTGGAATCTCACAATGTTACAAATCTAGTTCCATTTTTGAAAATTATCTAGTGACGTATTGTCACTAATCAAATAAACATATCTTAAAGGTCAGAATCCCGAATTGCGAAAAAAAATCTCATACAATATCAGATGATTTATATTCAGATTTCTATACCGCAATAAATGTGTGATGTATAAAAGAATGATATTGGGGATTACATGCCCGTATCTAATATATTTTTAATCCTCTTTGTTGGAATAATCGCTTTACGGTCCTATATTTATTAATTATATATTAGCTGAAATAAACCGATTACCTAATCGGCACCGAGAATGTAGACCTCTACATTCTCATATATATTTTACTTTTATTAAAAATCTATATTTCATTAGTCGGCCAAATAAGCCTAAACAGAGCAAGAATATAATATTTGGACTACAAAAATATTCAAGTCCTTATGATATTTTGTGTTTTATTGTATATATGCATAAACGAACTATAAGCCATAATGACTGAAATAAGGTTTTGGCATTAGAGCTATAACATTCAATTGTTTTAAGTTTATAAGTAAGGCCTAATTTCTATGTTTTCTGGTAGACATTTTAAAGCAGAAAATAAATCCAGCATTAAAATATTATTAATATTTACGTGTGTCCATGTGAATTCAACAATAGTGTATATTTACAATTAGATTTTTGGAAAAATTTTTGGGGGGGGGAAAAAAAAAAAAAAATTTTTTTTTTTTTTTTTTTTTTTTTTTTTTTTTTTTTTTTTTTTTTTTTATTTTTTTTTTTTTTTAAATTTTGGGGGATTTTTTTTGTTTTTTTTTTTTTTTTTTTTTAATTTTTTTTTTTTTTTTATAAAAAAAAAAATTTTTTAAATTTTTTTTTTGAAAAAAAAAAAAAAAAAAAATTTTTTTTTTTTTTTTTGGGTTTTAAAAGGTTTTTTTTTTAATTTTTTTTTTTTTTAAAAATTTTTTTTTAGGTGGTTTTTGGGGTTTTTTTTTAGGAAAAAAAGATAAAAAAGGGTTTTTTTTTTTTGGGTGTACACCTAGTACACGCACAATTTATTATTGTGTATCTAAAACGTGTCTGAAATACGCGTCTGTCAGGTCCGCTAGTATTACGTATATATAACAATAAAACATACTATTGAAAAAACGATGATGATTAATGAATGCCAAAAGGGTAAATAAGGTATCATATCTATATATATCTTAGTATATCTATTTCTTTCATTTTAAATAATTTGATTTATTTTCATAGCTTAAATAATTAAAAAAACATTTTCAAAGAAAACGCCCGAAACGAACAAAGGATTAATTTGTTATCCATTTATTGCCGGTGAAATGGAAGGCATTTAATATTAATTTGTTCGGTTTCAGCCCTTAGGAGATAAATCCGAGGTCAGACGAAGTTTATTGTATCGTTATTTGGTTCATGTTTTCTGTGAAATATTTTATTGGAACTAAGATTAGTTCAAATACCAGATGGTAGGATATATTGCTGATAATTAATTAAATTCAGAATATATTTTACTTTCACTGAGCCAAAGAAATCCTCTGATAGATTGTGTCACATTAAGAAAAATATGTGTGTAACCTCTTATCATACGATGTTCCTGACAGGTGGACGCACGCACAGAACCTACCTACTTCCAGAACTATATTAGAATCCGCACGCCTCATTCAGAATGTGTCCTTTACTTGATTTAAGAATTATTATTATATCTTCATGTATGTCATGTTTGCCTTTAAGTACTTGTGACGTCAAAAATTCTATATTGTGGACCTTTTACCAATGTATCAGTGTGCCAAGCTTTTATCAATAAAAAAAGAATAAATTTTAAAGTTATAATTATTAGTATTTATGTCGTACACACCTGTATGTCAAAGAGCGATGGGACGATGTATGATAGGAGAAGAAAAGAAGAGACAAAATAAAGAATACAGAGTTAAGAAAAATAACGAAGGTAACTGATGTTACAATAACAATAAATAAACTAAAGTGGAATGAACATGGCAAGAGGAACAGAAAGGGGCAAAAAAATCTACTAAACTGATGCCAACATTAAATGAGCCTCCGACCGCTATCCCCTAACCCTATAACAAAGTTCAATAGGTCTTGGCCTCAGATTTCTGAATATGTTTCATGATCATTTTTAAATCTAATAGGCAGGTGATCAACCTTCAGCGCCTGACACACGCCGTCGACTTTTTGGGTCTAAGACATGTCGATTTCCTCACGATGTTTTCCTTCACCGTTCGAGCAAATGTTAAATGCGCACATAGAAAGAAAGTCCATTGGTGCACAGCCGGGGGTCGAACCTACGACCTCAGGTATGAGAGTCGCACGCTGAAGCCACTAGGACAACACTGCTCTAACAAAGTTCCAAACTCCTTTCAAAATTCAACTTGAAGTAACTAAACATTTAAATTGGTTTGCGGCAAATTACAACATTGCTAATTCAGTTGCTAGTCAATTTAATATCAGTTCTGAAATCAGATCGAAATTGACTTCAAAGCATTCAATATTCATAGTGCGCAATTGGCTCATCTATATTCAGGAAAACTCAATAATCTACGTCACAATGTAATAAAGTTACCGGGATATCACGCGATGATAATTCTATTAACGCCCAAATTTAAAAAGTTATAATGTGAATTTTCCCATAGAAACCGCTTTCGTTTTCAAAAGAAATAATAAGACCGTGATAAAAATTATCGTTTTTTGATAGACTTAACGTAAGATTATTTGAAGTATTTTCGAACCAACTCGAAGGACCCTTCAGGAAAAGAAAGTACCAATTCTTGAAAGGCCAACAACACACTTGCGAGCTTTCTGGCAGTGTGTGTCTGGACGGTGTAGACGAGACGGGTTTTAACACTACTTATTAAAAATTTACCTTCTTCATTATTAGACTAAGACAGTGTCACTTTTATAAAAACGTATTTGATTTTGACAGGAGTCATAATGTGCACCAAATTTCGAATTATGTACTTTTATTAAGAGTGGAGGTATAGAAAAACACTTTTTTAACGGATTTGAAGTTATGTTTTATTATAAATTTACAATAATTATACATAATTTTAAATTTAACCGACGTTTCGCGTGCTTTACAGCGTGCGTGGTCACGGTGACTGAAGACAAAAGGTGCTGAATGTCAAAAAGTATCACAGCTGTAGAAAAAGTTGTGTTATCTGTATTTATTTTTGCCAAAACCCTCCCAGTCGGGAAACGTCGGTTAAATTTAAAATTATGTAAAATAATTGTAAATTTATAGTAAAACATAACTTCAAATCCGTTAAAAAAGTGTTTTTCTATGTCTAAAAGTTATGTCAATAAAGGACAATACTAAGGTGGAGGTAAATTAGATGAAAATAGAGTAATTTGGTTCAAGGGGTTTTAATGTTAACTGTATATAAATAGGTTAATAAACCTTTATTAGCAATCATGACAAACAAATATACAGTATAAACACTTAACCTATATAGTAATAATAAAAATAATAATAGGTTAATTTGTAATACATAAAATTATTGAAATAAAAAATCTACAAGAAAATTGAGCACACGTGCGTATGTTATAAACACGCGATTAATACGTTAAAGCTGTCAAGTGTCGATTTTCTTCGGATCAAAATCCTGTGATTAGACCCTTCAGTTGAGAGGGCTTGAATAAATCTCGACGCTCACCACAATTCGAATTACTTGATGGCAACGATGTTTGCCCTTTGTATGAACTTTGGGATTATATGGATCAAGAGAATGTTGTTTCAATATTTAACGATATCATTACTAACTGTATCAATGTATTTTTATGTAATGTATATATTATTTATTATAAAATTAAATAATACTTGTAACAAAAGAATTATTATTGTAATTCATAGGCGATTTGACCAGTCCAATATTTGTGTCAGAAAAATAATATTTATTGTAATATCAGAAAGACACCGTAAATACAGACAAATTAAGTATTTTATTTAACACAAGCCAATAATAGTCGAAACTAAGTTGTCACTGCTTTAAAAAATAATATTAAATTGTTAGTTCATAACGAAATCGAACATAAATCTATATTTTTATTAAAATATCTCTCTCTATTTAATTATTTCTTTTCACACCAAATATTCTATCAAAGTTTGAATAGCTCTAGGCTTTATGAGAATGAACCTAATTCCTATAAAGCCTTAAAGCTGCCCTGGGCATTATTCCCGTCTGCGTCACACTGATACCGAAAACCCGGCAACAATAGGTGTGAACAACTAAGCCCTACACTTTCAGAGCTTAACACAATGTACGAATTCATATTTGAATCTTTTCGGGCAAAAGCTCGTTTGGGTGGAGTGTTTGCGTTGCCTTTTATTGATGTTATGTTCCCGAAATAAAAAATTTGAATTATTACGTAGCAATACGTTTTCTAGTCTTAGGACTATAGTTATACTATATTACGCTTATCATGTCCCCTTTTTCACTTAAACTAAATCACCCTAATTGCACCTTATTAATTAAAGTTGTTTTTCGTCTCTTTCTGTCTAATTGTGTTTCCGCTGCGTGAAAATTATTAACAATATAAAGACCATAAGATTAGATAAGCACTTTTCTTAAAGAACTTGAACTTGTTAACTTCTTTATAAAGATCCAAAAACTAGTATGAGAATTATAAAAGTAATTTTTATATTTCAATTTGTATCCTAATTTAGAAATAGCTTCGTCGAAGGACTCTTTGATGCAAAACCATCTGATAAAATCAAGAATAGATTCAACTTTGATGTAGGCGTATAAAACTTACATAACATCAAAGGAACATACGGTATGCAAAAGTTTTAGATCGATAGCGCCAGACAGAATGATGAATCGCGAAACTACCCTAAAATATTCGTTTATAGTCAGTGGATCACGTAAGCTGGGCCAGTAATACTCATAAAACTGCTCGTTAAATTTAGAAACGTTATGTATTGCGAATTAACAAGTCTTACTTAGGAAATAGCCAACATCTTAAATTTACTTAATACTTTTAAATTAATTAAAATATTTCAGTCATAATGTGATATTGCGTAACACCTTTCAGGCAAAATCATTCTGTTTAACGTTTACGTTAAAGAAGCTATACTTAAATTTGTAGTACCCGCATAAACCAAACACAAAATAATAATTGTATAATAATAAAACTCTTTTATCGATATCCTCGATTTTACGAAGTTTTCAACGTTGCAGCGTCAGTAATCCATTCTAGAATAGATTTCAAAGTTCGTAGAACTTAAATGGAATGGTTTCAGACCAATATTAGATCTACGGTAATCCCCGATGGACTGCAATCAGCGTTGGAGGTGGGAGGAATAGTTCAATTAAAAGTACAGTTTCTTCCTAAGGGTGTTTCAGTTAATCTCTAAGATTTGTAGCATTAAGGTTCTTTAAAGAAATGGGGTAATGCGTTTTAAAATGATGCTTGGTACAATACTTTTTGTAAGCATCCTGAATTATAACGGGACTGAGAGATAGAGAATATAATTATAATTTTTGCGCAGATTTTTTAATATATTTATTAGTAGTAATAGCTCTTTTCGTCAAGAATTTTAAAACTTACTTTTTTGCGTAAGTGCATGCGGGCGTGAAGGGGAATGAAAGAGAAGACCAACTGGCAAAGAAAGCTGCGCATCTAGAAGAGTCGCCCGTGTACCATAGATTCCCCATATCACATTTGAAGAACTGTCTACGTGCAAACACGATAGCAAAATGGAATCTCAGATATCGCAACGGCGAAACAGCTGTAATAACTAAGTTATTCCTTCATGTTGTTTCGAGCTTTTCGATAATTAAACAAATAAAACAAACGGGATTGATGACCCAGATGTTGACAGGTCACGGTGGATTTTTGTCGTATCTTTACAGGTTCAGGGTAAGACAAAGTGATGCTTGTCCTTGTAGCAATACAGCTGAACAGACGGTGTTACATGCCCTGACCGACTGTCCAATGTGTGGATACGACAGGTATAATACTAAACAACCTATGGGAATAAAAGTAATAGAGACGAACTTAAAATAAATAATGTTCAACAATAGGTTCAGAGGCATCTTTCTGGAATTTCCTGTAAATATTTTACGAAAAGATGTTAAAAGAAATAGTAGTGTTTGATCATCCGGGTTACCAATACCATTTACTTAAGTTGTATATATACGCAAATTATTTAATACCTCCGACGTCAACATAGTCGGGGAATTAGCTAGAAAATATATTTAAAAATATGCAGCAATTATCCATCATATTTATGCGATGCCATGCGATTTTTTGCTCATGTAAGTTTAGGCTTTACACAAATTTTACGATAGTTTTATCAAGCATAATAATGTCAAAACGATAATGTAGGTTTCTGACAGCTCTAACGCACAGATTTCCGATAGAGCCATGGTGATTTACTACACGAGCAATACAAATGGTGCTTCCGTTTAGTTCTAAAAACACGAAGCGCTGCTCAAGTTTTCTATTTAAAAATTGTTAGGAATGTATTTCATTATCTATTCGATTTTAAGTAACGATCCAGGTCAAAGTCATTCGTATCGTTGAACAAATTTTTACTTCGGCTGTATCCTCTATTAAAAGTTTACACAAAAGCAAACTAAGGAACGAACGTAACAACTTCAAACTATTATTAATTAAAAACTATGAAACTGAGCTCACTTTGTCGTTATTTCTAACACTCTAGTAACGTAATTTATGAAAATTATTAAATTATATAAGTTACCTTGCATTATAATATAATTTCTTTACCTTGAATTAAATTTGAATTTCGAAACCAACATTTTCCGAAACATTGGCGTAAGACTGGTTCCATTTTATTACAGAAAATTGTCCGAAAACGTGATGCCATCTGAGTTTTTCCAACCAAACTAGAAAATTCCACTTCACTATACTGTTGCATAATTATTAAGAAGTCTTATTAACTTCTGTTTTCTAGTTATGTCTACTGCTGGTATTTCAAATTAATACATGATAATTAACAATGGAAAATGATTTATCGACATCGACAAAACTAATAATTAAACGGCAAATAGAAAATATTTATATAACAGGCGGTTCAATATCTACTATTGTTAGGAGAAGCGCGATACACATTCCTAGAAGGATTGACTATTTTATGGATCATCCTTCCACAAGTTACTGGCGCAAAATACAAGCTGTTAAGGTGAATCAAAATCTACGTACTTCTTTATTTCTTATTTAAAAAAATAGAAGAAGGTAATGTTTCCACTTAGGCATTTGTTTCTAAATCATTGCAAGTTTTTAATCGAGAGCAAACAACGTATACGGCGAGAGAACGTTGAGGTACTTGCTACGAGTACCGCGGCTAATAAATGGTCTACCCAATCAGATATTAGATTCCCTAACGCCTACCAACATAAACAGTAATTTAAAAAACTACTTTTATATGCATTTGTCGCGCTCCTAAACAAGACTGCTATGGTTACATTGATACAAACCACAGCGGTTTTCTAATGTAACATATTGTGATTATATTATATTATTTTGTAAAATAAAGAAATTAAAAAAAAATTTAAACTAGAAACTCTGCTTTAAATTCAATGTTTTCTAAATTGACTTGGCCTCGGCGGCTTATTTCTATTGAAACTTGCCAGATACGCAAAAGATGCACGAAAAATAGTGAAATGCAGTTTTAGATGTATTTTTGGTTACGACTCAACAAACAATATTTTGTCAGGTTTCATATATTTGCCTAATGTCACGAGAATGATAAGAACAAATATCTAAAAAAGCTATACAAATATACTTTTATGAATCCCGCTTTATTTTTTGATTAAGATATATTCTAATACCACTCAGAGTATGAAAAATACCTAATATGGAAGGTTATTGAATTGCACGATTTTTAATAACATTCGCATATTGTATGAAATTTGTTTTCAAAATACTAGATGTTATGCAATTTCCGCAATGTTCTATATATTCAGTTTGAAACTCCCAGCGGTAATCAACAAAGGATCTAATTTGTCAAAGGGAAACGAGCAGCAAAACCACTATAATTTATACATACATTATTCAGAATGAATAATTTTGCGACATATACTTAATTTGTTTCAAATAATTTGTTTAGAAGTCATAACTTTGTCTTAGTACGGTCGAAATCTGGGAATATTATCGCTTCAATTTGGAATAAAAAAAAACAGGTAGACGAAACAGAAAGCAAAACAAATAAGATAATTTAGAATTATATTCTCCCAAGCCTCTAATTTTTGACAGCATTTTTGGCAATAAGATAATAGTATCAAAGCTGAACAATTACTCAACATATGTTTTAGTCTGGCAAGGCACGTCAAAGATTTAAGAAATGAAAGAGACTTCAATATCCAAGACAGGTTAATATTAAATCACATAAAGCTATTGAATTTTTCATAAGCTCCATTGAATGGGAAAGTCGCTTGATCTTATAAAATGGACCAGCGCAAGCGCGGTAATATTGAAGGGAAATATGAAATAGCTTGGCTTTGAAGAATATAATGGAAAATGTTGGTATTTGTGAATCCAGCGTAAAATTACAATATTCAACGTCTATAAGGACATATTTTTTCTATTATGGTGACTGAATTGTATAGAATATGAATTAAGTATTAGATATACAAGATATGGAGTAATTATATATCCATATACATATAATTGACATGCTGTTTGTTTGTCTAGCTCAAACGCTAGAATGGGTAACGATTTGGCTAATTATGCTCTTAAAATAACGTAAACTTAATTAATATGTAAAGAAAAAAAGGAAAAACAACAATTGAATTTTCCAATAAAAACTATTCCTAGTTGGGAAATAATTGATGTTTTTGCCTTTTTAGAAATACAAAATTGTCACTTGGTTGTCATATATTTATAAATGCCTTTAGAAATTTGTTTTTCATAGCTGTGGTCCGATCTCTTTGGTCTGTTTTATAATTTTTATATTTAGTTATGACACAAATATTACATATATGATGCTGATCCGAAGTTCACCGGGTTATCTAGTATATTTATATAAAAACTACACCTAAACACCCTCGCCCGATTTTGCTGAAATTTTTGATGTGTGTTCAAGTGAATTCGAGAATGGGTTAGATTATTTTTTAAATTTAAAAACGCGTGTACAGTAATCTATCGTTTCTGCTAGTAATGTATACATTGTATACATAATTTTAATATTGAATTATATTATGGCCGCTTTTAGATAATAATTTAATAAAGCTTTGAAAATGGTATAAAAAGGTACAATACATCAACGTACACAGTAAAACTTATAATTAGTAGTAGGACGCGCCAACTATAACCAAGAGTTAGCCACAAACAAAAGAGCTAGGTGATCTAAAACTGTGCGCCGACGCAGTTAAATCTGGAGTCGAGTGCAATGATCGAGCACCAATGTCAACGACCAACCAAGGCGACACGATCGACTTATTTACTTAGATAGTTGCTTATTTTCGGTCCCATGTCAAAAATATACAGTAAAATTTCTAAGATCGCACAGACGATATCACATTTTAATTAATACACAGATTAACACGACACTGCACAAAACAGTCTATCCATTGAAGGTATATTTTGGTATATATTGTTTCATAAGGAGATTCAGTAATCCAAATGTCAGCGATTCGCTATACACTATCTACCTTCTCTATATTTACTTTATGTTCGCTTTGCAAAGAGAATACAGCCTTTACTGCAAAACATAGTAATACTGCTCATCATTAGTACTTTATATCTCTCAATGCCAGAGTTCTCGCGAGTGCGTTGCCGGCATTTTATGAATTGGTACGCTCTTTTCTTGTGGGACCCTAAGTCGAATTGGTTCGGAAATACTTCAGTGGCCAGCTGGTTCCACATAGTGGTGGTGCGCACCAAAATTGCCTTAAAAACCGCTCAGTTGTGGAACCACGGATGCAGAGGTGATACGGGCTTTTCATATTCTGCCTAATCGTCCGACGATGAAACTCAGCATATAATAAATAATATTATTTTTATATGTAATAGGTACATATAGAATAAAAGCTATTTATTATCGTTACTGTATGAACGGCAGGCTAGTTCCCCGATAAGACCCCTAGTCATTATAATTAGTTTCGAACTACATGATTAGTCTTGTTACTTTTTACGCGCCACCGATCCCACTAGATCCACCAATAAATAGGTGGAAAAATTTCCATAATCACCAAAAAAAAGATTTTACGAAGGAACAATTAATTTAGCAATTAGACTTGACGGCTGATTGCTTCACAAAAAGCACGCGTGCGCATAGATAATTATTTGCTGCAATGATGAATTGCAACATGCTATTTTTGTATTTTGTATAAAACTTTCTGCATCCTATTTAACCTATACCTCGTTTTTGTCTATAAAATACAAATGTTTAATTGTCGTCTTCAAATAGATTTACTAGTTGTAATATATTATAAGGACAGCTGCTAATCTTTCATTTAATAAAATCATCTAATAAAACCTAACCTAACCGGGCACTTTCAACATTTTTTTTGTATGTTTGTATAGTGATAAAGAAAACGTTGATGCACATGTTTAATTTGTATTCTAAGAAGGTGTTTCAAATGACTTATTTAAAGAAAAGAACGAATTGAAAAGTTGATATACACTATGTAATATAATTATAAGCTATAATTGCGATATATTATATTATTTACAATTTGTTATAAGGTTGTAGGTTTTATGTTTTGTTTATATTATGTTCTTAGTTTAATCTAATATATAAAATTCTCGTGTCACAGTTTTCGTTGCCATACTCCTCCGAAACGGCTTGACCGATTCTCATGAAATTTTTTGTGCTTATCCGGTATCTATGAGAATCGGCCAACATCTATTTTTCATCCCCCTAAATGTTAAGGGTAGTCCACCCCTAAATTATTTTTTTTAATTTTTAGATAAATTACTTATTTTTTATTTTTTTATGATACAGCATTAAAAAATACATACAACCCCTAATTTTCACCCCTCTACGATCAACCCCTATTTTTTATTATAAATGAAATACATGGCAAAATGACGTTTGCCGGATCAGCTAGTCTAATATATAAAATTCTCGTGTCACAGTTTTCGTTGCCATACTCCTCCGAAACGGCTTAACCGATTCTCATGAAATTTTTTGTGCTTATCCGGTATCTATGAGAATCGGCCAACATCTTTTTTTCATCCCCCTAAATGTTAGGGGTAGTACAACCCCTAAAATTTTATTTTTATTTTTAGACAAAATTTTTAATTTCTATTTTTTTATGATACGACATTAAAAAATACATACAATCCTCAATTTTCACCCCTCTACGATCAACGCCTATTTTTTATTATAAATGATATACATGGCAAAACGACGTTTGCCAGGTCAGCTAGTTTTTTATATATATAAGTTTTCTATTGTAATAGTATTAAATTACTGTAAGAATAAAAAATAAGGATATTAGTAAAACTTCTTAAAAAAATTTGCAAAGCTGTGTTAATTTATATGAAAGTTCAATAAAACTGAATGTTTTAAACATATTTAAAGTAAGTGGCACAAGTAAGCTTTAAATTCGTATAAAACTTCAAAAGTCACTTACCTTTTATCCATTGCAGTGTCAAACTTGTTTTGACCTTTTGTAACTTACATAATGCGAGTTATCTCGAAATATTTACATACCTGCAACAATGTAAAATGTATAATTTAGTATCGGCTTACTTTAGAATTTCCTTCGCATGCTCAATTATATAACATTCATATATTTTAAGGCCAGCAACGCACTTGCGAGCCCTCTGGCAATATGAGTGTCTACGGCGGTATCACTTAACATCATTATTTATATGATCATTATTTGTCTTAATTTTGTATTTAATAATTCTCGAAATATGTAGTTTATTAAATTTAGTTAATTTAGGCTTTGTGATAAATATTTCCATCATATTTAACTTCAAAATGCCGAACATAAAATTAAGCAATCAGGTGCAACTGATTACAATTTTCACTTATATTCAAAGCATTGAAAGTTTGAGAAAACAATACAATTGAAATCATTTAGTACCTAAAAATGTACTACTCAAAGTCTTTACAAAACACATTGATTAAGTACGGTAGTGTCGAGTTATGAAAGCTAGAGTATTGTCTGTAAACAGCACTCGTGACAAACAAAAGCCTCGAAATGAGTCAGTTGTTCTCCAGAGAACAGAAGATATCGATCTGTCTAGCCTTTTGTGTTCCTAACAATTTATTTTTCTATTAAATAACAATTACGAATTAAAAACGGAAGTCTGTAGTATAGGGTCTTATATATACAGTTCATAGTATAGGTTATGTAGGACATTCCAGGGTCTAACGAGTGATTGAAGATAAAGGTCTTCAAAACGCTAAGTTAAAGCTTTAAAGGCAAATATAAAAAAATACTTAATTTGAGATGGGGAATATTATCTAATAAGTGGTTATTCGAAAAGATTTTTTGGTTAAAAAAAAGAAAACATTACTATTGCACATGCACAAATACGAGCTATTTACTAAATAATATATAAGAATATTTATATTTATATTACACATTAGAGAAAGTTTAATCCATTAAACCAGCATCACTTGTTTTTCTCGAGCTTACTTAGCGCTTAAAAAGGGCCAGTTTATTTCCTAGATCGTATATTTTAATTATACAATTATTTTATATAACGAAAAATCATTAAACAATTATAATAATGTGGCGCAATAACCCGTTAGATTTCTTCATTTGTTTTTAATTTACTAGTTTCTGTGTGACACATAATGTTGATTTTCGTTGAAGCGTGCCATCAAAATGTGGTTCTTCACATAGAACGATCCATTGGTATTTATTTATTTATAAAAACTTGCCAACGCTCGGCGCATTGATACATTGGTACAAGAAAAATAAAAAAAAAAAATTTGGAAAACATTATGAAAAAAAAAACACGAATAGAAGAGATAAAAAAAATTAAAACAAATAATTAAATTATAAAAACTTAAGGACCTTCGCTTTCAAAGTGTGAGGGGAGCAACTATTGATATCCAGGCATAGATGGGATTGAATCGCTTGACTTCGGGGTACAGAGTGATCCGTTTAAGCATTTTATATATAATATGAGTGAGATTTAGATTAGATTATTAACAATATAAAAAGAAAGATAGCTGAAAGACTCAAATGAACTTTTCTATTAACTTATTCAAATTAGTTACCAAGTAGCTCTCTGTACCAACTTGACTTTTAAACTAATCCATTGTCTTTTTTTAAAAGTCACCCGCCATTTTGAATTCTTACCATAACTTCGTGAAGTTTATATTAGCTTTCATAAGGCTTTTGTTGGTATTCAAAGCAGAATAACACTTTTACGTTTTATAGTTCATTAAGTTTTGTAAACTTATTTCTTTGTGAATATTTTATACTTGTATGTACTATGTATGTATATGCTGTATCTAATTGAGAATTTTTTTGGTCTTTGATCACTAAGATGAAATTACATATCAAATTTGCTAACGCGTTTCACCTTAGACCCTTTATTCACATCCTTAAACAAAATTTTCACTAACGATTCAAAAATGTATACATTTAACTAACAATCATAAACAACATCTTCTCAACCTGTCCCATGCTGAAACAGAAAATATTCTTACAGTGCAACAATAGTTTAATTATATATGTGGAGATTTGTAATTAGTACTGATTTTATTTTATTATAATCATAATTTACTATCTGTTCAAATACTGTAAAATGTAATTAATAAATATAATGTAAGTGTTCTGTAGAAATTACTGTCAAGTACCGTTAACATGTCAAAATGACATAGGGAATCCTAGTGTAGGCTAGTGTGCACTTTCTTTTTACCTAAATATCCTTTTTCTTAGGTATAATAATGTTTTTTCTTTCTTTAATTTAAGACTTTGGAACCGTGCAGCCATAGCATCCAATTGGAATACACAACATACAAAAACACATAAATATATAAACTATTAAAATGATCTATTGTCAATTACGCAGGGTATGTTAAAAAAGACGAAGAATATCCTCTGTCCAACGATAGTTTGCTAAATATTTCCTTCGATAGAAACACGGACTATTGTAACTAGACAGAGCATAAATGTCAGTGATTTCAAATCAAACTGAATTCCAATCAATCCGTCCGCCCGTGTTCAATCAAATCCGGCCCAATTTCAATTACAAGCCAGCTACATTCGAAGTTGTGCCCACTCTTCTCTTTAAATCGTTGATTTAATATACCTGTCAAACGCGATAGTTACGCACTTTGTAGGAAGTATTTTTATGTAGAACTTCTGTGATAGTAAAGGTGATCTTAAATAATGTTTATTTATAGCCATAAATTGTATAAAACTGAATATGTTTGAGCTTTATTAATTTTATTTTTTAAAGATACATTATAGTATAGTACTGAATACCTTAATATAACTAAATTGAGAATTTCCGAATGGCGCTGTCACGAAATTCAATTTCAATATTTTCAATAGAAAATTCTTGAAGGCTTTCGTAATATTTCCGTCAGCGGCAGATGAAAGTATTAGGAGCATCTATCCATTATTGATTTCCATGTCATCTTATTTCAACTTCATATAAATTATTAAGTTATAAATAAAGAGCACTAAGTTAAATCTTTTAAACTGATCCGAAGGAGTTTTACAATTTGATTTATAAGTTTTTTACCATATCTCATTTGTTCCGTTCGAATTTTAAAAACCAAAACTTCGTTGACTTCTTTTTTCGACTGAGCTTGAACTGAGTTTTAGAAATTGTTAACTCCTGTAGGATTATCCTATACACAATTTATTCCTGTGCAGTTTTTCATTTGCAAAAATAAAAGACTTGATGTCCCTTTCCGTCAGCCTAAAAGGAAGAAGTTTAATTTATGTCCCTTTATACCAAAAAGTATGGTCACACGACGGGTACAAAACTGGAGCAATTCGCATGCGCGGGGGCCGCTCAAAATTAGATTTGCGACAATCCGACGCCATATATAGCGTGCGTCATGTTCCACCATTTAGGACATTACACCGAGTTTATCTTCACTTAATCTCTTTATGTTGTGTCAACAATTTTATCCTGGTTCTTTCCTTTAATTAACCTTGTATCCTTGCGAAGTATCAAGTTAAACTTTTCATCACTTAAAAATCTTAAATAACAATTTTAAGATTTTACACAAAATATTAAAAGTATTATTAGTAATAAGAAAATAGTAGACAAATGACTCTCTCTTCTTTTCCAGTGTACAACTAGTATTATGTTATAAATATTATAATAATAATTTACTCAGAAATCCACAGAGAATGTTAGATGATATGAAAAAAAATTGCGCTTGTTAATTGAGGTCCACGGTTTTATCGATAAGTTAATCATTGTGTAGAAAAAAAAAAAGAAAAGCAAAAAACACGTGTCCGGCGGCGAAAAAAAAGGTTAAAAGTGTTACATTTGGAGTTTAAATATAGTTATTTAACGTGTTTTTCAGTAAAAAGATTTAAGACTAATAACAACCACCTTCAAAACTGATCAAACCTATTTCTTTAACTCATAGCTTAAATACATTAACAAAACTGAAACTAGCACGAGTGTTGAATCCTAATGTGATTGGCCATACGGAGTCAATGAAGTAATAGCGCCATATTAAAGACAATAGCGAAATGTGACGCCTATTAGGTAATCAGCATGATGGGCTGAGATCAGAGCACTAAATTTTGTCATAGTCTAACTACACTTTGATTTTTTTATATAATACCTCGAACGGACCTTTATAATACCGGTTCGAATGCAAGATTGAAGAAGTGAGTTACTTGTTATTAAGTATTTTAAACTATTTAACGTTAAATCAACAGAATATTTTACTAGATTCCTTCATTCTTAAAAAGCAAAAATTGCGGTGGAAATTTCATATCTATGTACAAAATACGACAAAAAATGAATAAAATAAAATAATAAAGCCTAAATATAAAGTAAATGTAACTAAAGTAATATAATTTTTAGTCGCTATCAGTACTTATTATCTATTGGCAAACGGTTATTTATTTATTTACAGCTTGTTCTCCGACTCTTCAAATTTTTCCAATCTTAGCGTTCCATAGCGGCGCTAATCCACATTGGACTCGCTACCTTTTAATATCGTCTTCCCATCATTATATCTGCCTAAGTCTCTTTCGTTTCCTACATCTTACCCATCCGTTACGATTCTGTTTTATTTTTGGTTCTTTTCGCTTGGCATATGAA